>RPFO01000102.1:608321-623321 GCA_009746045.1 Mesostigma viride | reverse complement strand
AGGGAAGGTATACGTGGTAGACACCTTAGCTGTGTGGAAACCTTACATTGATGAGCCCCACCTTATCTGACATCAACATTGGTGTGGAAGGGCTTGTCAGTCACTGCCCCTAAATTTTTCAGGGACTCAGCAGAGGATGTATTCCTAGAAAGCTCAAGGCCGGCCACGTATGATGATCTGGACCCATGCTTTTTTGTTGTACTGTACCCACCCGCTCTGGACAACTTGTTCTTTGTGTGGCATGGAGATGACCAACTCATTTGTGGGCCAACACTACTAGAGCTGAAGTGGAAAAATTTATTCAGCAGGTCCAGGAATCATATGAGATTGGCAAGCTAGCAGGTGGAATTGAGTACAACCCCTATCCAGTTTTGTGGTATCATGTTGCAGCTGCACAAGCAGCAGGATCAGTGCATCATTGGGTCTGCTCTCTCTCCCCTCCTGCAGAATACATTCAAGATTAATTAATTGTCTAGACATTGCAGCCCTCCTACCTCTCCGTGCACAGTGTGTGCCACTGTTCATGCAGGGCAAACTGGGGTGGTGGTCAGCAATTTGTGGGGCTCCCCTAGCTGTCATCAGCAGAGTCACCCATGATGTTCTAGTCAAAATAAAATGCAGTAAAATCAGGAAGCTGGTTCTAGACTGCCCTCCCCGCATCCTCCATGGTCTGAATCTGATGGAAGACATTCACATCCATAGCGTCATGGACAGCTCCATGGAGAGCAGAACAATCAATCAAAAGGGGGCTAGGGAATCTGACAGGGCTGTTCTTTCTCACCAACAATTCAGATTACATGTCCCTCACTTCCTGGTACACGGCAGACTGCACCGCAGAAAACCTGGCAGCAGCAACTCTGCTGAATGTCGTGCTGTGGTGTCTGCTGCATTGCATGCTCGCTCCCTACAACACATGCTTACCTGGTTACAAACTGCCATGCAGGCATGCCCGGTGCCCCCTGCAGGCAGCACATGCAATGTCATCTCACATCTCTATACTGACAGTCTGCAGTCTGTGATCAGTTTTCTAACCAAGAAATCTGTTTCTGCTGCTGTCCACACTGACTTGGATTGGGTGATCCTCAAACAGGAGGCCACCTACTTTTCCAGTTGGCATCATGTTGAAGATGAGGAAAACCCGGCAGACGCTCTAACAAAGCTGCGGGACTCGGCTGGCCCACAATACCAGCTACTATTTGAAAACATGAATCCATATGGAATTAGAGTCAGTGTCTGAATAACTGTCTGGCTCTGGATCAGTACTTGAATCAGCCACAGTTGCAATCTGTTGCATGACCGAAATGCGTGTATAAACTGGTGCATGCATAATGGAATGTAAATCTGTGAAACAATACTCACAATTGCTGCACACAGCTTGTGTGCATGACCATGGTGGCAGTATAGCCAAGTGATGCATTATAATTAGTGGTCACGCTGACTGTCGAGCACTGACTGTCGGTCAGGCTGTTGAAGTCGTGCCAAGGATTGATGAGATAAAACACCCCTTCAGCGGGCAGAAAAATACGGCAACGCTGGCGTAACGCTAGTTCAGTGTGCCTCTTGGAAATCGCTAATGCACATGAAATGCGATTGGTGCAATGTCGATAAGGCCTATCGCAATCTTGGGGTTGCACACATGACTTGTAAACATATAAATTGATAATAAACCCAGGCACCTAGTGCCGCATTCTTGCAAACATCATTCTCAATCTCAACTGCCACACCCGGCCCCTCGATCAACCACAGCGATGGCTGCTGGGCGCCTTGTATAATTCAACACTTTTGCTGTGGGGTGTGGGTGCTGAACAGTGTCATTCAATCTCCATTTATAGTTCAGCTTGAGGACACAAGCCTTATGCTATCTAGCTGGCCAAGACAGCCAGCTGTATACACATACTCCATAACTGGCCAAGACAGCCAGCTGTGTACACCTCTGTGCTATCCAATCCCTGGCCACCTCTGTGTAATCCAATACCTGGCCAAGACAGCCAGCTGTAACCAACTAATTGGCCATGAAGACAGCCATGTTTATTTTGGTACCCCTAATCAACTTAAAAACAATAACAATAATGTTGGGGGTGCAGACCTGCATAACAAATAAAGAATAAAATAATACTGGAGTTAGTCTCCATGCTTTGCTGCAGACTAATAAGTCTCAAAGGCCAAATGTTGTGAATACAACGTATGATGAATAAGCCTTGTAAACCTACGTTGGTATGTGAATATAAATACCACGTGGGCTATGCAGATAGGACTGCTAGTTGAGTCACATATGTTTCCCTATAGATAGGTACGTTGGTACTTTGGGTACTGGGGTACGTGACAGATGTCAGTACCCAGTATACGTAGTGTCCTGCCATGCATTGGACAGTACTATAGAGTATCCTAGATAGGGAACGTACTGCAGAGTGGATTGATCTGTGATCACACGATGCTGTGACTAGACTGCTACCTGTCATCGTGCGGCCTCGGGCCACGGTCTGCACGTCCCAACGGTCACTGGCGGCGCAGCCAGTGAGAGGAACGTGTTGATAAAGGGTAAACCTATTTTTGAATGATCAAGCAATTCATTGCCAACACAACCTTCAGTGCTCTCAAGCAATCAGTGTCACCGCTCTCGTGCTTTCATTGCATTACTGTACTCCGTGGCATGCATGCGCCTTCAGTCAGTGCATGTTCACGCACTTACTTACTTACTTAAACTCGCGTGCTCCCGTTGGGGAGTCACGGAGCACCTGAGTGCTTTTAATCCCTGCATGTGCACAACAGGAAGAAAGGGCTGCCAGATCAACAGGCAGAAAGGGGGTCTCGAGACCCCCTTTCTCCATCATGCCAGAGGCATGCCACACTGTGCTACGGTAGCAATCGGACACGATATACGATCCGGCAAGTTCTGTGGGTGCAATAAGACCCATGTGAGCGTATCATAACAACGAGCGTGGGCGTGGGCAAGTAACCTGATCATAGCCAGGACGTAGCATGGCTGCTGTACAAAAGCTAAGCTAAGGCTATATGGCTGGTTGTGTGCCGTGCGTGAGCGGGGCACGTGACTAGGCATGGTGGCTCGGCTATAGGCAAACATTCTTAAGGCATTATTGGCTGCCATGGCGGCAGTGGCTACCAACCAAGGGTTCAAGCTAGTCTAGGGCTATTCTAGCCGGCCGCGGGGGGCGACCACATCTTGTGGTTGATCATCAGGTCCCCGCCCCTCCATGCATTACACCTTGGGCTTCTGGGGGTCCTGCTTGTGACGGAGGTATTCAGGCCGCAGGTCGCGTCGCTGCTGCTGCTGCTGAGCGGGGGTCAGGTCGTCGTCCAGCGTCACTTACTCAGGTCGTCGTCCAGCGTTACTTACTTACTTACTTTAATACTTACTTACTTATGTACTTACTTATAGCCGTGATCCAGTGCCATTAGTTGTGCATGTTCATACTACTAGTTTATCCCAATATCTGTACCATGGGTGCAAATGTACAGAAATGAGAAAAACATTCAAAGTTAGTAGCTCGCAGTATACGGCCATGTGCGACGAGCGACAAATACGTAAGGTTATCGTTGTGGGCCGAAATAAAGTGAACTGTACTGAACGTAGTCCAGCGTCACTGGGAATAAACTGAAGCTGAACTGAACATCCTTTCCGAATTCGATCGATCCTGACTGAACATATGAAATGAAATGAAATGAAACGAAATGAAACAAAATGAAACGAAATGAAAATCCATTTCTGGCCTTGCCTTGCTTTGCATGCATCACCACAAAACATCAAATTTATTACAATATGTGTGCTAGCTCTATACGGTGGAATAACACAGACATGTCTACCAGATGGCAACACGCGGCCATCTGTATATGCTAGGGTGAGCACACTATGTGAATGTGCATGGCCAGCCCACAGCAGCTGTGCCCCTGCTCTATCCGCCTTTTGCCAGGGTGGGTGGGTGGGAGGCAAAAGAAACAACCTGCTTCCCTAGAATGGAAGCCCACCTTTTATAGCAACCACCTGTCCAGCCAACCCTGGGTCGCTGGGGTACAGGTGCCAGCACACAAAAAAAATTTTCTAATTTTTTTTTTCTTTTTGTGCTATACGGCGTTGCATTGTCCGCTCAGCAGGTTAGTCATAGATAAAATGAGCATAGCTCACCTGAAATCCATTTCTGGCCTTGCCTTGCTTTGCATGCATCACCACAAAACATCAAATTTATTACACTACAGTGTGCTAGCTCTATACGGTGGAATAACACAGACATGTCTACCAGATGGCTGCCAACACGGCCATCTGTGTATGCTACATAGGTCGAGCACACTATGTGAATGTGCAGGGCCAGCCCACAGCAGCTGTGCCCCTGCTCTAGATACCCACATCTCCTTACATGGCTAACAGCCGAAAATACGTAGGACATGCAAAAAAGAAAACTTAAACTACCTAGCTATGGGGGTACTTTGTCCCAACCCAGGTTCACCTCGGGTTAGTTAAACCATTTCCCCCCTGAACTCCCACACAAGGGTGAGGTCAGTTGATAGCTAATTAAAAGACGAGAGATAAAGACAGGAAGACGTCAAAACTCGACGCCACCGAAGTGGCGCCGGAAAGCCGCTGGGTCAAAACCCAGGGCCTGAGCCAAGAGGGCGGGCGGGATGTCGCGCCCAAGGCTGCATGCGGTGGAGGCCAATGTAGCGCGAGACCAAGAGGGCCGAAGCCCACCGGCCGCGCAGCTGAATGGCCTCCGGCGACTCGCCAGCGATGGCGTCGTGCGTCGCCCCCCCATGCCGGAGGCTGTGAAAAGAAAACATCCCCGGGATGCCCATGCGGGCCTGAACAGCCTCCCAGTGGGACACCCAGCCAGTGGGTGCAGTGACTCAGTGCTGCCTAGCCTGGCTGTACGTCAAACCCCGAAAAAGAAGTGCATCCGGGGGCTGGCCAGCCGTCAGGCGTCGCAGGAGCCACAAAGAAAGTGGATCCCGGACGAGGACGTGCTGGGCCGCCCCCTGCGCAGTTTTGGGGTTGCGCAGCACAATCAAGGGCACCGACCGTGGGCCCTGGCTCGAGAAGGGGGTGGCCAGGATGAGCCACATCCCGAACCCGCAGCCCTAGCGCCTCCGGCTAATGCGTAAATACTGCTGGAAAGCAATAATAATAAACGCACTCAAATGCACCTTTCGGCGTGAAACTAGCAACAGGGCAGTGAAATACATAGCAAATGCGCCAGGGAATAGGCGGAGGGCTGACAGCCGGAACAAGCAGTTACGTTAAATAGTGACGGAACCTTTTGCCGCCTGAGGCAAATCGGTCCGTAACACTATTTTGCCCGGAATAACCACTTCCGAGCACCCAAGTTAATTCGGCCGAATTAACTTGGGTGCTCGGAAGTGGTTATTCCGGGCAAAATAGTGTTACGGACCGATTTGCCTCAGGCGGCAAAAGGTTCCGTCACTATTTAACGTAACTAAAACCTGGCCTCGTGGAGGGGGGACGAAGAGCCCGAGACATCCGCCTAGGCTGCTGAGCACGCACCACTAAATGCGCCGGAGCTGCCTCAGTGAGGATTCGAACCCCTGACCTCCAAGGTGCACAGGTTTTAGTTACGTTAAATAGTGACGGAACCTTTTGCCGCCTGAGGCAAATCGGTCCGTAACACTATTTTGCCCGGAATAACCACTTCCGAGCACCCAAGTTAATTCGGCCGAATTAACTTGGGTGCTCGGAAGTGGTTATTCCGGGCAAAATAGTGTTACGGACCGATTTGCCTCAGGCGGCAAAAGGTTCCGTCACTATTTAACGTAACTTAAACCTGGCCTCGTGGAGGGGGGACGAAGAGCCCGAGACATCCGCCTAGGCTGCTGAGCACGCACCACTAAATGCGCCGGAGCTGCCTCAGTGAGGATTCGAACCCCTGACCTCCAAGGTGCACAGGTTTTAGTTACGTTAAATAGTGACGGAACCTTTTGCCGCCTGAGGCAAATCGGTCCGTAACACTATTTTGCCCGGAATAACCACTTCCGAGCACCCAAGTTAATTCGGCCGAATTAACTTGGGTGCTCGGAAGTGGTTATTCCGGGCAAAATAGTGTTACGGAACGATTTGCCTCAGGCGGCAAAAGGTTCCGTCACTATTTAACGTAACTAAAACCTGTGCACCTTGGAGGTCAGGGGTTCGAATCCTCACTGAGGCAGCTCCGGCGCATTTAGTGGTGCGTGCTCAGCAGCCTAGGCGGATGTCTCGGGCTCTTCGTCCCCCCTCCACGAGGCCAGGTTTTAGTTACGTTAAATAGTGACGGAACCTTTTGCCGCCTGAGGCAAATCGGTCCGTAACACTATTTTGCCCGGAATAACCACTTCCGAGCACCCAAGTTAATTCGGCCGAATTAACTTGGGTGCTCGGAAGTGGTTATTCCGGGCAAAATAGTGTTACGGACCGATTTGCCTCAGGCGGCAAAAGGTTCCGTCACTATTTAACGTAACTCAAGCCGCTGCCAACCTGCTAGCAGGCGGTCCGCCAGTACCCAATTCCGAACCATGTCGGGGTAGTACATACAGGTGCAGACAGGCCTTGGCGTGCTGGCATAAGGTACGCCCCCTTCCCCCTCTGGCATGGTAGACAGCAGAAATCCACTCACAGAAAATGGCTTCCGCGCCAGCTGGGTCGACAGGGCCAGGTGGCGCCCACGCCGCGTAGACGGCAGCCGCCGCGGGCCGGTAGTACGCGCGCAACTAGGTAGACACAGGGTTGATTGTGCCCTCCAAAAGTGCCAAGTCCCGAGGGCGTCGCGCCCCCTCAGGCCCAGGGTTGGGATGCACGTCACCACACCGGGTCAAGTCAGGAATCCAAGCGCCACGCCGACTGGCCTTGTCAGCTGGGTTGTGGTCGGTAGCTACCCAGACCCAGTGGCTCTGCATGTCGCCAGCCAGTGACAGAGCGCAGTAGCGCCGAACCAGCTGGTTGAGGCAGTAGGAAGACGACCGCCCTCTGGCAAACGCCCCCACTGACCACAGCACTACTAGAGTCCACGAGCCGGACGACTCGCTTACCTCGACACGCCTTGGTCCGGCACGACCACTCGACCCCCTGCGTCGCAACAATCGCCTCCTTGACGTTGATGTGGTTAGGCTGCCCCCGCCACCTGTAGGACAGTGCCGTACGCCAGTGGCCACTATCCACAGAGCGCATGGGAGAAGCCGTTATACTGGAGGGGGGCGGTCATCCATGTCGACCACAAGTCAGACTTGGCAGGCGCCCCCTGCCATGCACCCCAGCAACCTCAGACTAGGGAATGTGTCACAGTACATGTATGTAGTGTAGATTAGTCAGGCTTATTAGCCTATAGCCCGTGGCACACGCCTACGCGCATGTGCGCCCATAATGCCCCCTCATGGATGATTTAGCTTAGCTCAGCCTACTGTATGCAGAGAGTGGCTCTCTGCTGAGAAGCCATGGCAGCCCTAGCCTTTGTATAGCCATGATGCCTCTTCCCCCCGGCCTATGTCCAGGCCTACGTCCCGCCCCAGGTGCTGGAATACATAGTGGTGGCAGGTGCACTTTGTGCACCCATGCAGAGCAGGTGTAGTTTACACCCTACCCTTGCAGGAAGTATGTAGCCAAGAATACAGGCCATATGCCCCTTCTCAGGGACACTGATGTGCTCCATGTACTCCCAACGGAGTTATCTTACAATTTAATTTAATTTAATTTCATGCGGCCTTGGCCCAGACGGCATTTTTTCGCCACGCAAATGTTGCGTCGATGAACAAATGACGCAATGTGGCGTTCTACATAATTGCCGGCAGCTTATGTAACTAACGCAAGGCTGCCAGGGCTATTCGTTAGGTCACATATTACGTGAGAAAAAGAATCTAGATCTAGATAATCACTCCGTCATTAACAAAGAAACCTAGACAGTGGCAGGTTTATATCTCTACGTAGCTCCTGCCACCTGGCCATGAAAAACTGGCCAAAGCTTCGGCTGGCCACGACCGATCCGGATCAGGCTGCACCGCCCTCAAACTTAGGTATGTCACGTGAACCCTATATCCTTAGTAGCTATAGCGGCTACCCTTCCAGATCTCACTATGAAGAAACTGTGTTCAGCGAACCACGATTGTAGACAGATTAGACCGGTAGGATTGCGTGTACCCATCCATCCATCCATGCATTCCGTCCATCCATCCATCCATCCATCCATCCATCCATCCATCCATCCATCCATCCATCCATCCATCCATCCATCCATCCATCCATCCATCCATCCATCCATCCATCCATCCATCCATCCATCCATCCATCCATCCATCCATCCATCCATCCATCCATCCATCCATCCATCCATCCATCCATCCATCCATCCATCCATCCATCCATCCATCCATCCATCCATCCATCCATCCATCCATCCATCCATCCATCCATCCATCCATCCATCCATCCATCCATCCATCCATCCATCCATCCATCCATCCATCCATCCATCCATCCATCCATCCATCCATCCATCCATCCATCCATCCATCCATCCATCCATCCATCCATCCATCCATCCATCCATCCATCCATCCATCCATCCATCCATCCATCCATCCATCCATCCATCCATCCATCCATCCATCCATCCATCCATCCATCCATCCATCCATCCATCCATCCATCCATCCATCCATCCATCCATCCATCCATCCATCCATCCATCCATCCATCCATCCATCCATCCATCCATCCATCCATCCATCCATCCATCCATCCATCCATCCATCCATCCATCCATCCATCCATCCATCCATCCATCCATCCATCCATCCATCCATCCATCCATCCATCCATCCATCCATCCATCCATCCATCCATCCATCCATCCATCCATCCATCCATCCATCCATCCATCCATCCATCCATCCATCCATCCATCCATCCATCCATCCATCCATCCATCCATCCATCCATCCATCCATCCATCCATCCATCCATCCATCCATCCATCCATCCATCCATCCATCCATCCATCCATCCATCCATCCATCCATCCATCCATCCATCCATCCATCCATCCATCCATCCATCCATCCATCCATCCATCCATCCATCCATCCATCCATCCATCCATCCATCCATCCATCCATCCATCCATCCATCCATCCATCCATCCATCCATCCATCCATCCATCCATCCATCCATCCATCCATCCATCCATCCATCCATCCATCCATCCATCCATCCATCCATCCATCCATCCATCCATCCATCCATCCATCCATCCATCCATCCATCCATCCATCCATCCATCCATCCATCCATCCATCCATCCATCCATCCATCCATCCATCCATCCATCCATCCATCCATCCATCCATCCATCCATCCATCCATCCATCCATCCATCCATCCATCCATCCATCCATCCATCCATCCATCCATCCATCCATCCATCCATCCATCCATCCATCCATCCATCCATCCATCCATCCATCCATCCATCCATCCATCCATCCATCCATCCATCCATCCATCCATCCATCCATCCATCCATCCATCCATCCATCCATCCATCCATCCATCCATCCATCCATCCATCCATCCATCCATCCATCCATCCATCCATCCATCCATCCATCCATCCATCCATCCATCCATCCATCCATCCATCCATCCATCCATCCATCCATCCATCCATCCATCCATCCATCCATCCATCCATCCATCCATCCATCCATCCATCCATCCATCCATCCATCCATCCATCCATCCATCCATCCATCCATCCATCCATCCATCCATCCATCCATCCATCCATCCATCCATCCATCCATCCATCCATCCATCCATCCATCCATCCATCCATCCATCCATCCATCCATCCATCCATCCATCCATCCATCCATCCATCCATCCATCCATCCATCCATCCATCCATCCATCCATCCATCCATTTCTGGCCTTGCCTTGCTTTGCATGCATCACCACAAAACATCAAATTTATTACAATATGTGTGCTAGCTCTATACGGTGGAATAACACAGACATGTCTACCAGATGGCAACACGGCCATCTGTATGCTAGGGTGAGCACACTATGTGAATGTGCAGGGCCAGCCCACAGCAGCTGTGCCCCTGCTCTACCCCTTTTGCCAGGGTGGGCGGGTGGGAGGCAAAAGAAAACAACCTGCTTCCCTAGAATGGAAGCCCACCCTTTATAGCAACCACCTCTCCAGCCAACCCCTACCTGGGTGGCTGGGGTACGGGTGCCAGCACAAAAAATATTTTTTCTAAAATTATTTTTTCTTTTGGTGCTATACGGCGTTGCATTCTCCGCTCAGCAGGTTAGTCATAGATAAAATGAGCATAGCTCACCAAATCCATTTCTGGCCTTGCCTTGCTTTGCATGCATCACCACAAAACATCAAATTTATTACAATATGTGTGCTAGCTCTATACGGTGGAATAACACAGACATGTCTACCAGATGGCAACACGGCCATCTGTATGCTAGGGTGAGCACACTATGTGAATGTGCAGGGCCAGCCCACAGCAGCTGTGCCCCTGCTCTACCCACATCTCCTTACATGGCTAACAGCCGAAAATACGTAGGACATGCAAAAAAGAAAACTTAAACTACCTAGCTATGGGGGTACTTTGTCCCAACCCAGGTTCACCCTCGGGTTAGTTAAACCATTTCCCCCCTGACCTCCCACACAAGGGTGAGGTCAGTTGATAGCTAAAAGACGAGAGGTAAAAACAGGAGGACGTCAAAACTCGACGCCACCGAAGTGGCGCCGGAAAGCCGCTGGGTCAAAACCCAGGGCCTGAGCCCAGAGGGCGGGTGGGATGTCGCGCCCCAGGAGGCTGCGGTGGAGGCCAATGTAGCGCGTGACCGAGAGGGCCGAAGCCCACCGGCCGCGCAGCTGGATGGCCTCCGGCGACTCGCCAGCGATGGCGTCGTGCGTCGCCCCCCATGCCGGAGGCTGTGAAAAGAAAACATCCCTGGGATGCTCATGCGGGCCTGCACAGCCTCCCACTGCTGCCTAGCCTGGCTGTACGTTAAGCCTCGAAAGAGGAGTGCATCCGGGGGCTGGCCAGCCGTCAGACGTCGCAGGAGCCACAAAGAAAGTGGATCCCGGACGAGGACGTGCTGGGCCGCCCCCTGCGCAGTTTTGGGGTTGCGCAGCACAAGGGCACCGACCATGGGCCCTGGCTCGAGAAGGGGGTGGCCGGGATGAGCCACATCCCGAACCCGCAGCCCTAGCGCCTCGCTAATGCGTAAATACTGCTGGAAAGCAATAATAATCAACGCACTCAAATGCACCTGTCGACGTGAAACTAGCAACAGGGCAGTGAAATAGCAAAGGCGCCAGGGCATAGGCGGAGGGCTGACAGCCGGAACAAGCCGCTGCCAACCTGCTAGCAGGCGGTCCGCCAGTACCCAATTCCGAACAATGTCGGGGTAGTACAGGTGCAGACAGGCCTTGGCATGCTGGCATAAGGTACGCCCCCGCCCGCCTCTGGCATGGTAGACAGCAGAAATCCACTCACAGAAAATGGCTTCGGCGTCAGCTGGGTCGACAGGGCCAGGTGGCGCCCACGCCACGTAGACAGCCGCCGCACGTCGGTACGCTGGCAAGGTAGACACAGGGTTGACTGTGCCCTCCAAAAGTGCCAAGTCCCGAGGGCGTCGCGCCCCCTCAGGCCCAGGGTTGGGATGCACGTCACCACACCGGGTCAAGTCAGGAACCCAAGCGCCACGCCGACTGGCCTTGTCAGCTGGGTTGTGGTCGGTAGCCACCCAGACCCAGTGGCTCTGCATGTCGCCAGCCAGTGACAGAGCGCAGTAGCGTCGAACCAGCTGGTTGAGACGGTAGGAAGACGACCGCCCTCTGACAAACGCCCCCACCACAGCACTGGAGTCTACGAGCCGGACGACTCGCTTACCCGACACGCCTTGGTCCGGCACGACCACTCGACCCCCTGTGTCGCAGCAATCGCCTCCTTGACGTTGATGTGGTTAGGCTGCCCCCGCCACCGGTAGGACAGTGCCGTACGCCAGTGGCCACTATCCAGCAGGCTGTAGTCCCCCTCCTCCATGCGCTCCAGGTCCCAGTCCTCCCCAGACGTTAAAGCTGTCGTCCGCCACCCCCGCGCTTCGCGCCGGGTCGCCAGCCGGGCACAATCGGCCCCAGGCAGGTCCCTGTAGACCACCCCACCGCCGGAGCCGCTCGCATCACTTGCGACGACCCGGTCAGAAAGGGGCCGGGCCCTGGCCGCCCTCAAAAAGGGGGCCAGGTCGATCGCCGCCTGAAGCTCCTGGCGGGCCCCCGCAGGGAGGCGCCAGCGGCGCCCAGGCAGGGAGGCATTCATGGCTGCTAGCAGCCGGTACGTCTCAGACCACACCGAAAGCATGGGGCGGCACAGCAGATGCATCCACACCCACTTCCCAAGCACAGAACTAAGTTCGCGGTAGTATGTAAACCCGCGATCTAAGATTCTATGAGTAGCGGCGATAACTGCCACCACACGCTCAGGAACAGGCACCACGTCACCATCCCTTTGGTGAATGACCCCCACCGCCTGCACACCAGTCTGCTCTGCTGTCGCCCGTACCACCTTGTCAGACTTCTGCACCAGCCCAACAGCGGCGTAGGCAGCCTGAACACGATCTAGCTGCTGATTCACCCCATCCACCGACGCACAGTGGGTGAAATGGAGGTCATCGATCGTCACAGCATGCATACCTTCCAGATCCTGCCGAGATTCGAAGCACGGCGAGGGCGCCAAGGGCGCAGCAGGGTCCTCCTCCAGCCTCAGCCGGACGGTCTCCCCCGCCTCGTTGGCCTCCGCCACCAGGATCAGCGCGGACATGTTGATGCTCAGCCCACGACTAGCCTCCAACGGCGGCTTGGGGCCACAGCGGTACAACACAGACTGATGCACACACTGGGCCACCGCGACGGCCAGCTTGTTGCCCATTGGCCAGCACAACATCCACGGCCACACCTTCCGACGAGCCCCACTCAGGCCCACCAGATCCGACCACACCGGCATCCACGCACAGTACCGCCGCATCCAAACTGGCAGGCGGAGTCTGTTGTAGTACGAATCCAAATCTGATACGCCCCCAAAAACATCCTCCCCAGCGCGCGTGGGCAAATCGCAAATCACGCCAAGGTGTGGTAAAAAAGCGGGCATAGGATCAGGTAGTGGCATGTTGCCACGCCGGTTGTCCACAATCAGCCGTATACGGCCGTCGGGCTTTCCGACCCCAAAAGTACCGTTCACCATAGGCGGCTCCTCCTCAAAAAATCCACCCAAAATCCCCCTCTCCACACACACCGTGCAAACCCGCGCGAACTCCTCCATGCTACACCCCCGCGAGATCCGCATCGACTTCTGCAAGATCCGCTCTGCTGGGCTCAGCGTCCGTACCATCCTACTCTCATCATTCAAAATTGCTCCCCAAGAGGGGGGTAGTAAGTTCAGCACATCCACTTGGCCACCTTCCCCCGGACCAGGCAAAGCCAAGCGTGCGGCCACTAACGGTTCGTAAGGGGCTCCTTCAGCATATTCACCCCCATCCACTACAGATCCTGCCATTGCCGCTACGGAACCACCGTTCCGGCGGACAAAGGACCTGCAAGCATCATCGATCCCATCTAGGGCCGCCTGCTGCAGAGGCCCGGGCACACGGGCTGAATCTACAGCAGGCGGGTCTCGCCCCCCCCCCCCATCCAGTTTAACGCCCTAACCGTCTGACAGGCTAGTGTGCGAGCATTAAAAGCCCGACTCATCCTATCGCGCCTACGGCCTGAGCGTACCTGCTGCCACCAGTCACGAGGTGGCAGGGGTGCTGGAAGAGGTAGTGGAAGAAGGCACCGCTCCCTCACTTGTTGTTGTTGGACGGGCCGCCCTGCCCCTTCTTGCCGGGACCCTGCTCCAGCTTGTGCTGCAGCTTCCCCATGCTCATCGCCGCCCGCACCGCCGGAGACGCCAGCATTGCTCCACCCTCCTGGAATGGCAGCATTGCCGACGGCGTCCCCTTCCACCCGTCGACCCCACATCCACCAGCTGGCATGCCGTGATCAGCTTTGCCAGGTACTCGGCTGCTGCCAGCTCCAGAATTACTTCGGAGCGTGGCGTGGCCCAGTAGCCAAATTCTGTCACCATCGTGTCCAGAATTCCTGCCATCTGCAGGAGCAGCATCCGCCTCTCCCCGCTGGCTGAGCTGCCGTGCATCGTCAGCATTAACGATGCACGGATGGACTTCCCCCCCACGCTCTCCGCGTAGTCCAGCATTCCCGGCAGCACCGCCTCCAGCATGTTGCTCACCAGCACCGGCACTGCATGCCCACTCAGCGCCACCCCCTTCGTGCGCGCCAGCCTGCCAGCAGTCGTCGCTGCGGCTGGGCTTGCAGCTGCTGGAGTCTTTGCCTGGTCCAGCAGCTTCGACATAGCCGATATTAGGTCGCCAATATCTCCGCCAGTGCGGGCGTTGCCCGGCCGGGATGGAAGCCCTCCAGCTGGCGTTGCATAGCCCGTCTCGGTCCCCAGCAGCCGACCTAGGTTTCGGTCCAGGTCCGCCACAGCCTGGTCGATCGCCCCAGGAGCGCCATCGTCCTCCCCAGCGCCCGCTCCACCATGCCCCGCCCCTCCGCTTCCACCTGCCGAAGGGGGAACACCCCCCGTTCCCACCGCACCTGCTGACACTGGTGGGTCCGGCTCTGCAATAGCCTCCCCCAGTTGCGCTGCTAGCACATCGGCCAGGGCCTCCTCCCCATCCCAGTCGCTGACAAACCCCCGTTCCTCCAGGACGTCCATGACGTTCTTGGCACGCCCCGGAGTGAGCTTCTGGATCCGCTCTAGCCAGTTCCCCTCCCCTAGGATCTTCTGAACCGCAGTGGCGGCCTCCTTTGGGGTGCATCCCTCCTTGGCTGCTTGCTTGAGTTTCGCTAGGAAATTCCGGTCTGGGGCTGTCACTGTGGACATGGTAGGTTATACTGCTTGATGTGTTATCTTGCGTTTTGTTTTTT
>RPFO01000102.1:583321-603321 GCA_009746045.1 Mesostigma viride | reverse complement strand
ACCGAAGACTGAGTTCATGCTGAACATGGTTGGGTTGTTGTGCAGGGCCACCATGCGCCACATGTGGCTGGTTTGCGAGTATTGTGTGGCGTGCCGGTTTCGCAAACCAGCCGCATGCGTGACTTATAAGTCCCACAAACAGTCGCAGCTGTACACCCCACCCACCTTTAAGATTCTCAGGTTTAAGATCACGAGACTCTGGATTTGACCTCTACTGGCAGTACAATTGTAGTAGAACTTAGTAGAATCGAATCAAAGTAGTAAGATTCTTTAAGATCGTGAGCCCTGGATTGGTCGGACCCCAATCTTAAACGTGTGTGTGTGGGGGGTGTACCCTGGTGCATGTTAGTCTCCGCAGACACGCCACACGATGGCACTATACTGGATGGATGGATGCGTGGACGAGCACGAGGGGGATGCGCCACGCCACACGATGGTGCGACACTGGGTGGGTGGATGCGTGGACGAGCACAAGGGGGATGTACTACGGGCTTCATAGGGTTCTACTTTTCGGGGTTTAATTTCCTTCTGTTGCATGCCGTTCTCACCTCCGTAATTTATCATCCTTGATGAATATATATTAAAAATTATGATAACTTACATCAGAGTGAAAGCACCCAATATATATTATAAAAATATAATTACTTACAGCAGAGTGAAATCACTCAAACCAAAGCAAACGCCCAGCTATAAACCTATATACAGAGCCATGTCAAAGCTCTACACTACGATAAGACCAATGGAAACGCCTAACGGGAGGAACCTAATAGCCCTGCTGCACCCAATATATATTCATTGAGAATGATAGATTACGGAGGTGAGATAGGCATGCAACATAAGGAAAAAAACCAATATACTACTATATATACCCAATATATATACCCAATATATATACTACTATATATATGCCCTGGTCTCCAAAGCAAAGCCGCACGTGCCACACTAATCCTCTGCATGGCAAAACCGTAGTACTAACGCAGCACTGGTACCATATACTGGCTGCCTGGCCTCCGAAGCAAAGCCGCACGCGACTCACCAGCAGTCCGGGGCGGGCGGCTTGGCTTCCTGGCCGGACGCCGCCGTGCGCATGGCCGGCAGGTCCTATGGAGGGGTAGACCATTTGTGGATTTGATGTGTGCACAAAAGGTTCCAGGTGTAAAGAGATGGGTGTTTAGTGCATCGCGGGCAGGTGTTGCAGGGGGGAAGGAGACCATCCATGTGATCATCCAAAATTTGTGTAGGGTTTTGAGGTGTCAGCCACTTGTAGGTCGCTCAGTATGTGTGCAAACATGGCTACGGGTGCAAACGCGGGGGAGGGTTGGTGTATCGCTGGCAGGTGGCGCGGGAGGGACGTCTTCATAGGGAGATGTTTGTAGGGTTTCGAGGTGTCAAACGTAGGCGGTGTATGAAGGTATGCCCACGAGGCTTCAGCGAAATTTTCGCTACGATACTGGACGACACGGTTTCAGGTTCGCAGGGGCTGGGGTTTGTGCAGCGCCTACCGAGATGCCGTTCGTCGGTGACAATTTATTATTTCCTGTGTATAGATGCAACTGATCATTTAGCAGTATTTCCTGGTGGGATTTTCAGGTGAGTACAAGAGTTGAAGATGCAAAGGGGCAAGGGGGCCTAAGGACAAGGGTTTGAGGTTGAGTAGATAGGGTCCAGGTCATGGTAACGAGCCCGTAATCTGTGCCGCGTACCATCGGGGTCCATTAATCAAGCTAGGAACCATGGAAATATGCCGCTGTTACACATAGAATCGTCTCCAGACGCGGAGGTTTGCCGCTCCCACTAATAGTATTCCCTAACTAGATCATTGCTAGGTGAGACCACTATTTAATCAGCTCATCAGGTCAGCACTAGATGAGATCGCCATCGTAACCAAATTATAACGCTACTACGATGACTAATTAGATCACTTGATTTAATTTGTCTGGGGCTGCTTCTTACTGCAAGATGCGCCAGAGAAGGGGCCCGCCTGGCAATATACTATAAAACTAACAACACTACAAGTATCCGACCACCGTGTGCCTCACCTGGAACACGATGAATGCGGCGGCATCACCCTATCATGTGACATCACCCGATTTATAGTAGCCTGGTATAGTGGCGCCACCCTGGTGGTGTGACATCACCCTATACCTAACTATCGTGGAATATGACCCTAGTAGCATTATACTAGAATCGCAGTGGCGCAGCCCTGGTGGTGTGACATCACCCTATGCCTAACTATCGTGGAATATGACCCTAGTAGCATTATACTAGAATCGCAGTGGCGCCGCCCTGGTAGTGTGACATCACCCAGGGACCCACCTGGAACACGATGAACGCGGCGGCCTCGCAGCGGGAGGGCTGGTGGACCAGCCAGGGCTTGGCGGCAGCGCCGGGGCCATCTGTGACGTGTGGCAGAGAAATTTATGGCAAAGAAACATTGTCTCATTCCTATGTAGCAAAGGCGTGGGAAAGATGTGCCAATGATGCGGCATAACAAATATATTCAGCTGTTCATTTCAATAAGTAGTACATATTCAGGTTTTCAATTCAATAAGAAAGGTAGAAGGTGCGAATGACGCGTGGTAGTGGCAGGAGATTAGTTTTAGAACACGACCGCCAGTGCCATCACGAGGCCTGCACAGAGGTGGGGACCGGAGCGTCAAGCTCGACCATGTGCCTCCCTGGTAAATGATTTACCGATGCCATGATCGCGAAGTCCAGGGACGTTGATTTCCGGAGTTAATAACCGGTACGTGGTAAGTGGTACGTGGTAAGCGTTAACTGGCAACTGGAAGTCCAATAATTGCGGATAGTAACAGCAGGGATGGCCACCAAGGATCCAAGTACCAAAATCCAGTAAGGAGCATACCCAAAGGGCAAGAGAATAGAGCGACGCATACCCAAAGGGAAAGAGAATAAAGCGGAGCATAACCAGAGGGGAAGAGAATAAAGCGGAGCATAACCAAAGGGGAAGAGAACACCCAAAGAGCGCGAATTATACCCAAAAGGAAGAAGTATAGAGTCGAGCGATGCCCAAAAGGAGGAAACCTTGTATATGCATAGAGGAGCAAACCCTAAACTAGGGTGAGGGAGAAAGGATGGGAACCTAAACACCTTTCTACAAGATATTACTGTCACGTACTGTTGGGCGAGATGCGCACGAAGTTGTTGCCGTAAATGATCGACCCCACGTCCTGCCAACGCGCCAGCGAGGGCGCACCCGCACCATCCCCGTCCCTCGCATCCGCCGGTACTGCCCCGCCATCCTCTGCTCTAGCTGCTGCCGCCGAACCGCCCGGCTGCCCCCCAGCCCCACTCCCCCCACCGCTCGCGCCCGCCTTGCCCTGGGGTGATGCGGACGACGCCGAGCCTGGGGTGCCAGAAGCGGGGGCGTTGCTGGAATTACTGCTCGCTGGCTTGATCTTGGCAAGACCTGGGGACGGCGACTTTCCGGGCATCTTGGTGGATTTGGTGTACACTTGCTGCGTGGTCCATTGCTGCTTGTTGAAGAGGTCAGTGGGTGAGCTGGTGGACTCGTGGCTCTGCGGGGCAAAGGTTCCAAGTATAAAAGGGGTATCAAGTATAAAGGCACTTGGAATCAGGCATGGATCCCGCATAGCGATGATCAGGATGTACACGCCATGCCATGGAGGAGGGTGTGCTGGGCGAGCCAAGGCTCTGTGGTCGCAGGTCCCTGGTCTCAGGTAGTGGCCATTAGCTACATGGCCACATTTGATAAGAATATTGGATCAGGATAAATGATCGTGGGCATAAGCTCCTTTGTCACATAGGATCAGGGCAAACGGCCAGAATACTACAATCTATTCAAAGTCGCAGCATCAATTACAATGCAACCATCCTCGCCGCGTGATTCCATGCTGCCATAAGAAATACGCATGATCCCATCGCCGCGAGGAAATCATGATACGTGACAGTCCAAATAGCTCGTAGGACAATAAAGTGCACGGATGATACAACTGTCACAAGGTCACCTGCTGGAACAGCCGACGTGCCTTTACCACCGCGTAAGCACTGTAGTAGTGGATGCAAGCACTGTAGTAGTGGATGCAAGCACGGTAGTAGTGGATGTAAGCACGGTAGTAGTGGATGTAAGCACGGTAGTAGTGGATGTAAGCACGGTAGTAGTGGATGCAAGCACGGTAGTAGTGGATGTAAGCACGGTAGTAGTGGATGTAAGCACGGTAGTAGTGGATGTAAGCACGGTAGTAGTGGATGTAAGCACGGTAGTAGTGGATGTAAGCACAGTAGTAGTGGATGTAAGCACAGTAGTAGTGGATGTAAGCACGGTAGTAGTGGATGTAAGCACGGTAGTAGTGGATGTAAGCACGGTAGTAGTGGATGTAAGCACTGTAGTAGTGGATGCAAGCACTGTAGTAGTGGATGCAAGCACGGTAGTAGTGGATGCAAGCACGGTAGTAGTGGATGTAAGCACGGTAGTAGTGGATGTAAGCACGGTAGTAGTGGATGTAAGCACGGTAGTAGTGGATGTAAGCACGGTAGTAGTGGATGTAAGCACGGTAGTAGTGGATGTAAGCACGGTAGTAGTGGATGTAAGCACGGTAGTAGTGGATGTAAGCACTGTAGTAGTGGATGTAAGCACGGTAGTAGTGGATGTAAGCACGGTAGTAGTGGATGTAAGCACGGTAGTAGTGGATGTAAGCACGGTAGTAGTGGATGTAAGCACGGTAGTAGTGGATGCAAGCACGGTAGTAGTGGATGTAAGCACGGTAGTAGTGGATGTAAGCACGGTAGTAGTGGATGTAAGCACGGTAGTAGTGGATGTAAGCACGGTAGTAGTGGATGTAAGCACAGTAGTAGTGGATGTAAGCACAGTAGTAGTGGATGTAAGCACGGTAGTAGTGGATGTAAGCACGGTAGTAGTGGATGTAAGCACGGTAGTAGTGGATGTAAGCACGGTAGTAGTGGATGTAAGTACGGTAGTAGTGGATGTAAGCACGGTAGTAGTGGATGTAAGCACGGTAGTAGTGGATGTAAGCACGGTAGTAGTGGATGTAAGTACGGTAGTAGTGGATGTAAGCACGGTAGTAGTGGATGCAAGCACGGTAGTAGTGGATGTAAGCACGGTAGTAGTGGATGTAAGCACGGTAGTAGTGGATGCAAGCACGGTAGTAGTGGATGTAAGCACGGTAGTAGTGGATGTAAGCACGGTAGTAGTGGATGTAAGTACGGTAGTAGTGGATGTAAGCACGGTAGTAGTGGATGTAAGCACGGTAGTAGTGGATGTAAGCACGGTAGTAGTGGATGTAAGTACGGTAGTAGTGGATGTAAGCACGGTAGTAGTGGATGCAAGCACGGTAGTAGTGGATGTAAGCACGGTAGTAGTGGATGTAAGCACGGTAGTAGTGGATGCAAGCACGGTAGTAGTGGATGTAAGCACGGTAGTAGTGGATGTAAGCACAGTAGTAGTGGATGTAAGCACGGTAGTAGTGGATGTAAGCACGGTAGTAGTGGATGTAAGCACGGTAGTAGTGGATGTAAGTACGGTAGTAGTGGATGTAAGCACGGTAGTAGTGGATGTAAGCACGGTAGTAGTGGATGTAAGCACGGTAGTAGTGGATGTAAGTACGGTAGTAGTGGATGTAAGCACGGTAGTAGTGGATGCAAGCACGGTAGTAGTGGATGTAAGCACGGTAGTAGTGGATGTAAGCACGGTAGTAGTGGATGCAAGCACGGTAGTAGTGGATGTAAGCACGGTAGTAGTGGATGTAAGCACAGTAGTAGTGGATGTAAGCACGGTAGTAGTGGATGTAAGCACGGTAGTAGTGGATGTAAGCACTGTAGTAGTGGATGTAAGCACAGTAGTAGTGGATGTAAGCACGGTAGTAGTGGATGCAAGCACGGTAGTAGTGGATGTAAGCACGGTAGTAGTGGATGTAAGTACGGTAGTAGTGGATGTAAGCACGGTAGTAGTGGATGTAAGCACGGTAGTAGTGGATGTAAGCACGGTAGTAGTGGATGTAAGCACGGTAGTAGTGGATGTAAGCACGGTAGTAGTGGATGTAAGTACGGTAGTAGTGGATGTAAGCACGGTAGTAGTGGATGCAAGCACGGTAGTAGTGGATGTAAGCACGGTAGTAGTGGATGTAAGCACGGTAGTAGTGGATGCAAGCACGGTAGTAGTGGATGTAAGCACGGTAGTAGTGGATGTAAGCACAGTAGTAGTGGATGTAAGCACGGTAGTAGTGGATGTAAGCACGGTAGTAGTGGATGTAAGCACTGTAGTAGTGGATGTAAGCACAGTAGTAGTGGATGTAAGCACGGTAGTAGTGGATGCAAGCACGGTAGTAGTGGATGTAAGCACGGTAGTAGTGGATGTAAGTACGGTAGTAGTGGATGTAAGCACGGTAGTAGTGGATGTAAGCACGGTAGTAGTGGATGTAAGCACGGTAGTAGTGGATGTAAGCACGGTAGTAGTGGATGTAAGCACGGTAGTAGTGGATGTAAGCACGGTAGTAGTGGATGTAAGCACGGTAGTAGTGGATGTAAGCACGGTAGTAGTGGATGTAAGTACGGTAGTAGTGGATGTAAGCACGGTAGTAGTGGATGTAAGCACGGTAGTAGTGGATGTAAGCACGGTAGTAGTGGATGTAAGTACGGTAGTAGTGGATGTAACCACGGTAGTAGTGGATGCAAGCACGGTAGTAGTGGATGTAAGTACGGTAGTAGTGGATGTAACCACGGTAGTAGTGGATGTAAGTACGGTAGTAGTGGATGTAAGCACGGTAGTAGTGGATGTAAGCACGGTAGTAGTGGATGTAAGCAGGGTAGTAGTGGATGTAAGCACGGTAGTAGTGGATGTAAGCACGGTAGTAGTGGATGTAAGCACAGTAGTAGTGGATGTAAGCAGGGTAGTAGTGGATGTAAGCACGGTAGTAGTGGATGTAAGCACACACTTCACTTCGCAAAGCAGTTTGTAACATCGCGTAAGCACGGTAGTTGTTAATACAGTATAAGTATAGTAGTACAAGCACGGTAGTTGTTAATACAGTGAAGTATAGTAGTACAAGCACGGTAGTTGTTAATACAGCATAAGTATAGTAGTACAAGACATATAGTAAGCACGGTAGTTGTTAATACAGTATAAGTATAGTAGTACAAGCACGGTAGTTGTTAATACAGTATAAGTATAGTAGTACAAGCACGGTAGTGGTTAATACAGTATAAGTATAGTAGTACAAGACATATACACGTATATTCGGAAAGCAGTCTGTCAGGTAAATAAGGTCAGCATACACCCGATTCATTCCTGGCATAAGCTGCGGTATGCGTGGGCAAAAGGTAAGGTGAAATTGCTTCCTCTAAGGACGCCCGGATCATTGTAAACGTGTGGCAGGTCACTATATACTAGAAATGTAGGCGACCAGCTTGTTAGAACGCCCACCTGCATGCACGCACGCATGCCTGCGCGCCCGCCCGCCTGCTGTTTACGTTACAATTAGTCACACATTACAGTATAAACTTAAGCTACTAACAATATGCCTTGCACGCTCTCCTTACCCCCTTCGCCCCGCCTCTCCCGGCGCCGCCCTTGGCTGCGGGGCTGCCCGAAAACGCCTCCACCGGGGGTGGCACCGGCCGCACCCCACCCCCACCCCCATCCCCACCCCCTTCTGCATCATGCGCGCTCCTGCCAGCGGCGGACCCGACCGGCTCGCTCCTCCGCCGACTGGCCTTGCCGCCCACAGGGACCGCCGAGTTGGCCCGCCGGTGGCCCTCCTCTCCCGCGCTGACATCAGCGCCCTCGGTGTGCGCCTCTCGTTGAGAGACTGGCCCTGTCCCGTGGCCCGAGGATCGTGTGCTGCCCTCCTCGCCCTCGCCATCGCCCTCACCATCCCCACGGTTAGGCTTGACGCCGTCACTTTCACCGGGTCCCCTCGCATCCCCCCCGCCCCCCTCGCTCGCTCTCTCCTCGTCTGGTTGTTCTCCAGCCGAGCCATCGCCTGCCGGAGATATGGCCCCATTACCCCCTGAAGTGTCTCCAGGGCCCCCCGCGCCCTCCCCATCCTCCGGTTTCCCCCGTTCGCCAGAATCATTAGTCTCACCCCCCGACTTGGCCTCGCCAGCCATCCCCCCCGTGGGTTTCGCCCCCATGCGTTTCGCGCCCGACGACTCACTTCCCGCAGCAAGACCGCCTCCCTCCCCACCCCGGCCCTCCTCGCCCTCGCTCCCCTCCGAGTGCTCATTCCCCCGAACGAGGCCCCCGCCCGTGCGCGGGGATTGGCCCTCCTCGGACCGATTCGTCGCCCCCCCCAGGGACTCCCTGACGCTGAACGGGACGAGCGCCCCCGCTAATGGGCTGCTGACGCCCGCCCCGTCATCATTGTCGCGAGATATGGACCGCCGCCCGCCTGTGGGGGAAAGGAGGGGGGACAGGAGCGGCCCTGAGGACGTGCGCGGCGCTCGTTGGATGTTGGACAGAATGGGAGGGGTCCCCGAGGGGGTGCCCCCAGGGTTGCCCGCCGCGCGGCTGCGTTGGAGCTCCTGTTCTGCTTGCGACTGTTCCCGGTACGCGGACGCCATGCGCTCCAGCTCCGATTTTTGGTTCTGGCGAGCAGCACGCGGCACGACGTCCCCAAGTACGCGTTTCAGGCACGCGGCCGATCCAAGTAAACACGCCACACACGTAGGTGATCCCACGTCCGCAACAATACAATACAACACACATTGGCTGGTTAAAAGACAAGAGTACGAACACGCCACACACGTAGGTGATCCCACGTCCGCAACAATACAATACAACACACATTGGCTGGTTGAAAGACAAGAGTACGAACACGCCACACACGTAGGTGATCCCACGTCCGCAACAATACAATACAACACACATTGGCTGGTTAAAAGACAAGAGTACGAACACGCCACACACGTAGGTGATCCCACGTCCGCAACAATACAATACAACACACATCGGCTTGTTGAAAGACAAGAGTACGAACACGCCACACACGTAGGTGATCCCACGTCCGCAACAATACAATACAACACACATTGGCTTGTTAAAAGACAAGAGTACGAACACGCCACACACGTAGGTGATCCCACGTCCGCAACAATACAATACAACACACATTGGCTGGTTAAAAGACAAGAGTACGAACACGCCACACACGTAGGTGATCCCACGTCCGCAACAATACAATACAACACACATTGGCTGGTTAAAAGACAAGAGTACGAACACGCCACACACGTAGGTGATCCCACGTCCGCAACAATACAATACAACACACATTGGCTTGTTAAAAGACAAGAGTACGAACACGCCACACACGTAGGTGATCCCACGTCCGCAACAATACAATACAACACACATTGGCTTGTTAAAAGACAAGAGTACGAACACGCCACACACGTAGGTGATCCCACGTCCGCAACAATACAATACAACACACATTGGCTGGTTAAAAGACAAGAGTACGAACACGCCACACACGTAGGTGATCCCACGTCCGCAACAATACAATACAACACACATTGGCTTGTTAAAAGACAAGAGTACGAACAAGCCACACACGTAGGTGATCCCACGTCCGCAACAATACAATACAACACACATTGGCTGGTTAAAAGACAAGAGTACGAACACGCCACACACGTAGGTGATCCCACGTCCGCAACAATACAATACAACACACATTGGCTGGTTAAAAGACAAGAGTACGAACAAGCCACACACGTAGGTGATCCCACGTCCGCAACAATACAATACAACACACATTGGCTTGTTAAAAGACAAGAGTACGAACACGCCACACACGTAGGTGATCCCACGTCCGCAACAATACAATACAACACACATTGGCTTGTTAAAAGACAAGAGTACGAACAAGCCACACACGTAGGTGATCCCACGTCCGCAACAATACAATACAACACACATTGGCTGGTTAAAAGACAAGAGTACGAACACGCCACACACGTAGGTGATCCCACGTCCGCAACAATACAATACAACACACATTGGCTGGTTAAAAGACAAGAGTACGAACAAGCCACACACGTAGGTGATCCCACGTCCGCAACAATACAATACAACACACATTGGCTTGTTAAAAGACAAGAGTACGAACAAGCCACACACGTAGGTGATCCCACGTCCGCAACAATACAATACAACACACATTGGCTTGTTAAAAGACAAGAGTACGAACAAGCCACACACGTAGGTGATCCCACGTCCGCAACAATACAATACAACACACATTGGCTGGTTAAAAGACAAGAGTACGAACACGCCACACACGTAGGTGATCCCACGTCCGCAACAATACAATACAACACACATTGGCTGGTTAAAAGACAAGAGTACGAACACGCCACACACGTAGGTGATCCCACGTCCGCAACAATACAATACAACACACATTGGCTTGTTAAAAGACAAGAGTACGAACAAGCCACACACGTAGGTGATCCCACGTCCGCAACAATACAATACAACACACATTGGCTGGTTAAAAGACAAGAGTACGAACAAGCCACACACGTAGGTGATCCCACGTCCGCAACAATACAATACAACACACATTGGCTTGTTAAAAGACAAGAGTACGAACAAGCCACACACGTAGGTGATCCCACGTCCGCAACAATACAATACAACACACATTGGCTTGTTAAAAGACAAGAGTACGAACAAGCCACACACGTAGGTGATCCCACGTCCGCAACAATACAATACAACACACATTGGCTGGTTAAAAGACAAGAGTACGAACAAGCCACACACGTAGGTGATCCCACGTCCGCAACAATACAATACAACACACATTGGCTTGTTAAAAGACAAGAGTACGAACAAGCCACACACGTAGGTGATCCCACGTCCGCAACAATACAATACAACACACATTGGCTGGTTAAAAGACAAGAGTACGCTATTCCATGAGTAAGTCATTCCCTCCCTGAACCACCCCGTGCGAGTGTGTTCGGCACATCATCCAAGCGTCCAAAGGATGCAGCGAGCACATCAAGCCAGTGGCCAGGTACAAGTGTGGGAGCCTGCGCTGCAGGGTGTCCCGAGACATCCTGAATACATACTGGACGAAAGCATGCATATCCTCTCGCAGGCTATTCCTTTCCACTTAGCCTATTTGATAGTTAACGAGACATCCTGAATACATAACTGGACGAAAGCATGCTTATCCTCTCGCAGGCCATTCCTTTCCACTTAGCCTATTTGAATATAACCGATTGCTTATACGCCCAACAAAGAGCGGCCACACTTATGTGCCGTTCATGAAATGGAGTTCAGGGACCATCAAACCATTGGTCTTAAAAAATCATCCATCATGCAAAGGTTACATGGAGCCCAGCTGACCTGCAGGATCATCTCCATCTTGTCCTGACTGATGGCCCTTCACGTAGGCCCCGTGTCCCATCCAACTCACCTGCAACACGCGCAGCTTCTCCTCGAGTGCCGCAATCTCCTTGGCCTGCGTCTCCACGGCTGCCAGTAGGTAACGGCCCAGGCAGGGACGGGCAGGGAAAGCCACGCAGTGGAACGCGGCAAACATCCACCCAGTGACCAAGTCCACAGGAGAGAGTATGTTGTCTTTCATGATGAGGCTTTGATGAGGCGTCTTTTGCCTGATGATTCAGGCAAAATATCAGGCATGGAAACAAGCAACACAGACTCCTGGCAGGTACGCAATCGATAGGCTGTCGACAGATTGAAGGCGAGCTAAGTATTGCACACGGATTAGAGGGGGTACTTGCTTGAAGCGAATCTTTTCCTAGCAACAATCCTCCATGCCGTGGAACGGCCCTACGCTACAGTGCCATGCACTGTGGTGACCTGAAAAAAGAAATGTGTCTCCCTTTCTCCCTTTCCCAGTTGTTCTCAAACCTAGATTGCTGTTCTTCCCAGCCTATCCTTTTTCCTGCCACGCCACGTACTGTGTTCGAGCGCCATGCACTGTCTCACCATCGCCACCTTCTTCAGGTTCTGCTTGCCCCCACGCTACCCGACATGATTCACTCTTCCCTCCCTAACCACCACGCCCCGTCACGTACTGTGTCCACACCTCTCTAACCACCACGCCACGCCACGCCACGCCACGCCACGCCACGCCACGCCACGCCACGCCACGCCACGCCACGCCACGCCACGCCGCGCACGCCACGCCACGCCACGCCATGCCACGCCACGCCACGCCACGCCACGCCACGTACTGTGTTCGAGCGCCATGCACTTTTGTTTCACCATCGCCACCTTCTTCAGGTTCTGCTTGCCCGCCTCGTCGTGCTGAAGTGGAAGAGAGAGTGAGCAGGCAGGAAGGTTGGAAAGCAGGCATGCCCCTCTATCAATACACTCATTAAGTGCCCTGCAAAGAAATTTTCTGCCTGCCCGCCTTGTCATGCTGAAGGGGGCGGGGTGCAAAGGGGAGGGTGGGTTGTAAAACAGGCGAGCACATCGATCCATATGGATTCTATTATGAGCACTCTTAGGAGTAACAGATACCAGCATGAGTAACAGATACAGGTATGATATGAGTAATGCGTCCTGCAACAAAAACCTTTTGCTTGCCTCGAGCGGAACGGAAGGTGAGGGGCAGGAAGGGAGCACTGGTGGGGACAAGAAACAGGCAACATGCACGGACATCCAGCCATGCACTGTCACATTAGATCGCCCCTAAAAAAACCCACTGATTGCCCGCGTCGCCGTGCATAAGGGGGGGGGGGGGGGGGGGCTAGCTGGAGAAAGGTGCGTGCTTGCGTGCAACTTTTTCCTAATCCAACCCCCTTTAAATAGGACTTTTAGGCATTAAAAAGGGGTTGCCTTGCGTGCAACTTTTTCCAAATCCAACCCCCTTTAAATAGGACTTTTAGGCATTAAATAGGGGTTGCCTTGCATGCAACTTTTTCCTAATCCAACCCCCTTTAAATAGGACTTTTAAGGCATTCAAAAGGGGTTGCCTTGCGAAGCCGTAGTGAGGGGTTGAAGACAGGCACGCACGCCCATTGTGCGCTGCAAGAAACATCATCATGTTTAGGGCGGGGGGCCGGGTGGCAGCCCATGCGGTGTCAGAAAACAGGCATGCGCATCAATCGATACGAGCATCTTTGCTTGCGCTGCAAGAAAGCACGTCGTGCGGAAAGGAAGGCTGTGGGCTGAAGGAGGTTGGAGGGACCAGGGTGGTGTGGGAAACCAGGCATCCTACTATAAGATACCTCCGCCATATCTCATGTCTGCTCTTACTCTATCTTAGTCTGCTACTACTCACATTGGCAAATGTTTCTCTTATCTTAAGATGCTACTACTCTCAACTTGCACTCATCGGCTTGGCCAATTGCCAAGTGCACTTAGTGCAGGCTTGCTGCTACTGGGCTTAATCCACCACTTACCCTCGCAAATATTAGAGTTTCCCCTCCGCAGCTTGACGAGCGGTTTTGATATCAATCAAGCCACTAACCAGTAGTCTGCCCCACTCGCCCCCATCCTCTCCTCCCCCTCACCTGTCCCTGACGAGCTTGCCCAACGTTCCGTGCACCCCATTTCCAACTTGAATGCAGCACTACCAGTGTTTTCTTTCTTTTTTTGAAACAGCCACCGCACCATCACCATGCACATCCAGGCCCTCACCTGCTTGATGAGCAGGGAAGCATCCTGGTCCAAACAGTTCCATTAATCCCCCCCCCCCCCCCTCACCTGCTTGACCAGCGCGGTCAGACCCGTGATGCGCTCCGCGTACTCCACGTTCTGCTTCTCCAAGTTGGTCAGCCGGCTCTGTGGCAGACAAAGGTGGCCAGACACACAAACAAACAATAGAACGAGGCATGGCACAGGCAGGTTGATCAGCCGGCTCTGTGGCAGACAAAGGTGACGAGACAAACAAACAATAGAAAGAGGCATGACCAAGGCAGTCGGGTCCGCCGGCTCTGCGATGCCAGCGCAAGAGAACCAGGCAAGGCCAGGGACCCACTGCAAGGACGGTGCACAAGGGCACTTTGCAAGGACGGTGCACAAAGGCACTTTGCAAGGACGGTGCACAAGGGCACTTTGCAAGGACGGTGCACATGGGCACTATCCATGGCATTCGGCACACGTTGGCTGAGTTCAGGCATCGCTTGTCTGATGGCATAAGGAGACAACAAGGCCGCATACCAAAGCATAAGGACAGGGCACGGCATAAGGACAGAACAAAGCATAGTGGCAGAACAAAGCATACGGCCAGGTTCCTGCCCCTCCTCCCCTCGCCCCTTCCCCCACATGAGGTACTTGGAGCACGGGTGGCGGCACAACAATGACCTCTCCACTGTAGGCACGTACGAACCCTCCTCCCCTCTTCTGTTGATTGAAGGATAGCGGCATCACCCTCTCCGCCGCCAAAGAGCTACATCCCCTTCTGTGCACTATTTCCATGCCCTAGTATCCCCTAGTACCCCCTTTCCGTCACCTATTTCCGTGCCCTATTTCCGTGCCATCGTGTCCCATCCTAGTATCCTATACCAGTATCCCATCCTAGTATCCCATCCTAGTATCCCATCCAAGTATCCCAACCCCCCTCACCTCAGCGGGCCTGAGCTCCATTGAGCGCCGTTGGTGGTCGACAACATGGCTACGTGCACAAGCAAAGAGATCCACCCAATGCCCCCCTTGTCCCTTCCCCAGTATCCCCCCCCCCCCCACACACACACCTCGGCAGACATGAGCTCCATCGAGCGCTGGTTCATGCGCTGCCGCGTGAGCCGCAGCTGCTCGATGTGCTCCGTGTTCAGCTCCATCTCCCGCGCCAGCCGCTTCTCCAGGTCCGCCACGCGCTGGGGGGACGTGAGCAGGCCCGTGAGCAGGGGAGGGTACATAGCAGTAGTTAGAGGATATAGTTATTGCTATGAATAGAGCAACCATGCGCCCTTTTTGTTATTAATTAAGCAACCATGGACCGTTACTGCTATAAAGAGAGCAACCATGGGCCCTTTTTGCTATTAATAACGCAACTATGGACCGTTGTTGCTATGCATAGAGCAACCATGGGCCTTTTTTGCTATTAATAAAGCAACCACGGACCGTTGTTGCTATGAATAGAGCAACCACGGACCGTTGTTGCTATGAAAAGAGCAACCATGGACCACTTCTCCAGGCCCGCCACACGCTGCACATAAATGATAAGAGGTCCCAGATGTTGAGCAAGGGAATGGAAGGACCGGCACCATCATTGAACAAGGGAAGGGAAGGTCCGGCACCCTTATTGAACAAGGGAAGGGAAGGACCGGCACCCTTATTGAACAAGGGAAGGGAAGGACCGGCACCCTTATTGAACAAGGGAAGGGAAGGACCGGCACCCTTATTGAACAAGGGAAGGTAAAGACCGGCACCCTTATTGAACAAGGGAAGGTAAAGACCGACAACCTTATTGAACAAAGGAAGGGAAGGACCGGCACCCACATTAATTAATAAATTAATTAGACTCGTGCTCCCGTTGGGGAGTCACGGAGCATTAACCCCGATGGATGGATGGATGGGTGCAAACAGTCCTACCGGTCTAATCTATCTATACATTGAACAAGGGAAGGTAAAGACCGACACCCTTATTGAATCGATACATAGATACTGAGATGTCCCCCCTCACCAGCGCGGTCTCCTCTCGGTCCAGCTTGTACTTCATGATCTGCCGCGCCATCTCGACCGAGACCGCGTCCCCTTTGCCCTTGCCCAACTTGTCCTCTCCCTCCCCATCATCCGACTGCCGCCCACCGGGCGAGCTCTGCAGCTGCTGCTGCTGCACACCACCGCCCCCCCCCCCCCCCCCGCCCCTTCCCACCACCTGGGCCCGTTGAGGAGGAATCCATGACGGGGGAGGCCCCTCGCCGGATCGGGCTAACGCTGTGATCCGCCCCATCCACGGTTCGCCCTGTGGCCGGTCCCCCTGACCCCCCCCCATCGGGTTTGGGTGTGCGTCGTCTCCCGCCCGCGCTGCCCCCGCTGCCCTCCCCCCCCCCGTAACTATCCTCAGGGTCGGAGGGACGGCTGCCGGGGACGAGAGCATTAGCGGAGCCGGACCCGGCGCTCTCGATCCCGTTGCGCTGCTGCATGACTTTGATGCGCAGCTTGTTGCAGACGGTGTCTACGAGCCCCCGCACTTTCTCCATGTACTTGAGCGCCTCCACAAAGCTACCCTGTTTGGCATGAGTGCAGGGACAGGCACGGAGGTAGTGAAGTGTAAGTAGTTGAGACAGTATAATAGCGGGATACCCTATATAATATAATAGTAGACAGTGATGGTATAGTGGTAGATAGTGATGGTGGTGGTGGTGGTGGTGATGGTGGTGGTGGTGGTGGTGGTGGTGGTGGTGGTGGTGGTGGTGGTGGTGGTGGTGGTGCTGCTCCTGCTGGTGGTGGTGGTGCTGGTGGTGGTGGGGTGTCTTAGTAGTTGAATGTATGTGTGTGGAAGGGGCATGGGCACAGGGTGTGCCTGAGGCTTTCCATGGACGTAAACATGCTGCCAGGGACCCACACGTGTCGGGCTATTTTGGCTGGTTTGGCTTTGTTTGGGTTCGTTTAGGCTTGCTTGGTTTGGTAGGGCTGGGCTGGACTGTGGTGAAAAGAGGCGTGGTATGAAATGCTGCTGAGATGGGTGAGGCCCGTGGGTGGGTGGGTGGGTGGGGCGCTGCACGTTTAGGTGCCTATTTGTGGTAATAATTATTTAAAAAACTGCCGGTACAGTAGCATAGTAACAGCGCAAGGAATTGTATTCGTGGCTGCTTTCTAGGTTTCTCTTCTAGGTCTTCTTGTACGAATGGCTGGGAAATCCACCTAGAGCAATTATAAGTACTAGTGTGATAATACACTAAATAACAGGCAACTTGGTATTGCCACTAAATAGCAGGCAGTTTGATATTATTGCTCTGTGACCCCCAACAACGGCACTTGTTTGGATGTTCTCTTATCGAACCATTGGAACCAAAGTGGCAACAGTATCGCAAGCCAAAACGAGAGTGGCAAAGCCTGGGGACCACTCACCACTGGAACGAGCCAAAACTATCCATGGGACCACCAGCACTTACCAAGCGGCTGAGCTGACCGTCACAATAAGACATTAGCGAACCTTAACAAAAAGAACACTCGCCCAACTGGGTGAGCCACAACTGTCAAAGGGGCCACGAGCACGTACCGACTGGATAAGCTGCGTGCAGACCAGGTCCACTTTGGAGAAGTCCTCGGGGGCAGACCACCGCTCGATGACCTGTCGGGATGGATGACAGATGCACAAGTCAGCAGCGACATCATGCAGGAGTCAGCAGCTACATCATGCTGTCAGCGCCTGCTCCAAGAGTTGTGTCACGCTTATTCTTACTGGCCGCGGTGTCTATGTTAAATAAATTGATACCACAGGCCCAATCGAAGGCACGGGGTACAGAACCACAGCCAGCAGGGGACACGAAAATACGAAATGGTGGAAGTAGTACTGACTACAGGCTGCGTCTCGCAGCAGAGAAAAGCTGTGCCTGTATCCGCTAATATGTATGTCCCGTCCCACCTGCGGGCAGCTCTTGCAGGTGGTTCCAACCGCCTGGTGCTCGTGTCTGCGAACTTGCTAAACGGTGATCATCCTAGCTGCTGGAAGATTGAGGACAGAGGCATTCTTCAAGGCCAGTTGGGATATCTCTATACTAGCGTTTTGTTCTATAAATGGTGAGGTAACATGGTGAGGCAACATGCCCTGGCACACGTGCTATTTGTGCAACTACTTTAAATAGTAACGCACGCCATGGTGGTGTACCGAGACCACGGAAGAAATGACCCAATAGTCCAGGCAACTCCTACTACAGATGGCGATAGGATAAACTGCTGTTGTCAGACCAGAAACACGAGGGAAAGTAAATGCTAGCACCATGCCCAAATGAAGTGGAGCTATACATATGTGCCACAAGTATGAAATAGCAGAAAGACTACTCATTAAAAAGTGGCCTTATGTGAACCGTGCTTTGCAGCATGACGTGCTCACCGGGGCTCATGTCCATCGCAAGCATCACTCACATCGTTGGAATGTCGGTCAATGACGGCCAGCTGCCCCGCAAGAGTCTTTTTCGCTTTCGCTTGGCCAAGCACCCGCTTTGCCTCCATTTTGTTCATCCTTTCAAGGGCAGTTTCCATGGTTATTTATATAACAGGTAGAAGCTGCTGCGATTACTTCGTTGATGCGAGCTCGCGTAATATTGTGACTCGCGACATCGTAGAACTCAGAGTGACATCCATTTAAATTAACCAGGTCGTTTGATCATCATACGTTGATTCTGACAGAGCGTCTCGCATTCCAGCCCCCCTATGCCGCCATGACCTTGCAAAAACTTACGCGAGGACACGACTGCCGAGTGGCCAGATACCGAATTTCCTGTCCATAACTAACGTGAATTACTTTAACATATTCACGCGGGAAACCCCTCACACATGCATGAATTTGGCAGTACCGACTTTACTAAATAACCGTCAACCTTTGCTACCGCCTACGACGAATGACTAAATGATGTCGCCATAGCCAATAATTGTCGGGCGAGTGGCGACTGATTTCCATGCCTTCCTGATTTAGCATGAACGGGTCGATGGAGAAAGGTAATTAAGGTGGTCTAAGTTGTCGTTGTTGTTGTTGTTGTTGTTGTTGTTGTTGTGTCCCACGCCGCACATGGGCAGCAGAGAATCTATAGTGGCCGAGGGCCGGATATATTTAGTAGAGAATCTTTAGTGGTCTAAGTACTCCGCTACTAGCGGCAGTCCCCGGATCCTGTTGTTGTTGTTGTTGTTGCCCACGCCGCACATATTTGGAAACGGATCCTGAGCATCTGACTGGGTCAGGCCGTTGCTTACTGGCCATTGTTCCTAGTACCCTTTGTACGGCTCCTTGAGCGCTTCAGAGTTACATAATCTGCCAACGCGGGTGTATCCAATGATGCAACCGTACATGTCCCCGCTGAGTATCTTTGGTTCTTGTCTGTTTTTTTCCCGGTGAAATGGTTCTTGTCTGTTTGTGATGGCATGCTGTTCAGTGTCATGGCCCTCGGCCTTTTTCCAGGTAAATAGGTGTACGTTAATTCCAAATATAGCCAGTAGGTAATCCCTGCTAAGCCTAGGGTATCAAGATGGCCCTCGGCCTTTCCAAGCAGTGTTTTTTTTAGTGGCGATACACCGCCAAATGTGGCGGTGTGGCACTTTTTTTGGCAAAATGTGGCGGTGCCACCCACTTGGACAGGGCACCCAAGAAGCCACAATTTGGCCGTGCTGTTCTACTTTGTAGTTTCGTTTCGCCACAGGGTGGCCGTGCCTGAAGTTCACTCTAGTACAGGCTACGCCACAATTGGCGGTGTCAGCCGGTCTTCCGGCCGGCGTTCCGCCACAAGCCTCCCTAGTACTAGAACTACTATGAGTATTACTATGACTGACTGACTTACTGACTGCATAGTGCATGTACGTAGAGCCCGGCCAAGTGCCAAGTGGCAAGTGGCCCGCTGCCAGAGACCAGAGTGCACTGTGCAGACTGCAGCTTGTGTGCATTTTCTGGCTTCAGCTGGCTGGCGGCCTGGCGGCTGGCGCCTCAGTTCCAGTCACTCGCCAGCCATACAGTACTGTACTGCATTGCATTGACTATGTGTTTCGACTTTCGGCACTTCAGTAATCGTTTTGTTAAGCAGTGGCTGTAGTGGTAATCGTTGTTGTTAATTTACCAAGTACGCCCGGCGCCGATGCCTGAGACGGAGACGCTCGCCCGCCTTGTGTACAGGCATTCACGCCTTAAGTTGGGTTCGAGGTTTTTGGTCAACCCAACTTCAGGCGTGAACCCAACTTAAGGCGTGAATGATTCTAATAAATTCTACTAGTTTGAACTTAAGATAATTAAACATACTGTTCTGAACTACTTTGAACTTGGAATGCCAGTACGGCGCCGCGCCGCGCTGACCCCGCTGCCGGTAGGGTCATTTGCTGCACCAAAAAGCCAGCCCGCCACACGTGGCCGTGCCAAGCCCAA
>RPFO01000102.1:533321-575821 GCA_009746045.1 Mesostigma viride | reverse complement strand
CCATCCATCCATCCATCCATCCATCCATCCATCCATCCATCCATCCATCCATCCATCCATCCATCCATCCATCCATCCATCCATCCATCCATCCATCCATCCATCCATCCATCCATCCATCCATCCATCCATCCATCCATCCATCCATCCATCCATCCATCCATCCATCCATCCATCCATCCATCCATCCATCCATCCATCCATCCATCCATCCATCCATCCATCCATCCATCCATCCATCCATCCATCCATCCATCCATCCATCCATCCATCCATCCATCCATCCATCCATCCATCCATCCATCCATCTATCCATCCATCCATCCATCAGGGTTAATGCTCCGTGACTCCCCAATGGGAGCACGAGTCTAATTAATTAATTAATGACATCTCTGCAGAGAGTAACCGTCTCTGCATGGGCAAAGCATGACTCAAAATGACTCTACAGCAAATGCATGGGCGGGTGTGGGCCCATCATGTAGGCATACATGGCCACGTCGCTAAGCTTTTCTAGTCTACACTGCTGCTACATAGTCCCCTAGGCATGGGGTGGCTGGGGTGGCTGAGGCGGCAGGGGTCACCTGCCAGGTCTTGTGGGCGACGTAGATGTCCGCCCCCCTCCAGTAGACCGGCTTCTTCCCTGCCGTGTGCCGGCCGGAGCTAGGTCGGCCCGATAGCTCCCGTCGCCGTTGTTGCTGCGTCAAGGTCAAGTCGCCGTCAAGCGTAGTATAGGAGGTTCCTTCAAGCCGCTTGCGACGCATGAGGAACTCCATCTTATCCGCCATGCATGGTGTCAAAGGTGAGGAGCAATGGGGAGGGGCCAGCCTTACCCCGCGAGCGGGCCGAAGGCGGGTCACCCCCCGCGGCTTGCATGCCCTAACCAGTGAGAGCCATACATAGGGACAAGGCCGGTATACGTTGCTGCATGCATACGCAGTGGCTGATCCTCGCTCAATGGTGGTTAATAACTAATTAATTAGGAACGTAACTCCGTTGGGAGTATATGTAGCACATAGCCCTTGAGAAGGGGCATATGGCCTATAATACATTCTAAGCTACTTCCTGCAAGGGTGGGAATGTAAACGACACTTGCTCTAGGTGCCCCAGGGCACCTGCAGCCCCATGATCTATCAAGCTATGCCCAGCTAAGGGGGAGCCTGTCATGGGGGGGAAGATCAGCATAGCTATACAAAAGCTAGAGCGTGGCATCTCAGCAGAGAGCAGCTCTCTGCATGGCCACAGCATAACTAGATGAAGCTAGGCATCATCTGGAGGGTGGCACATCATAGGCACACATGTACATGGCTAAATAATACTTGTGTATCAGCTGGTATAGAGCCTGTAGGAGGCTTACATGTACATGGCCGCGGTCTAACTATTCTACACTACTACTGCTGTATTCCCCTAAGCTGGGGTGTCTGGAGTCACTGGGGCCGCGGGGGTCGCATGCCAGGGCTTGTGGCCGACGTAGATGGCCGCCCCCTTCCAGTACACCGGCTGCCCCGCCTTGGTCTGCCGGAGCTGGAGGTAGGTCGGCCATAGCTCCCGTCGCCGTTGTTGCTGCGCCAGGGTCAAGTCGTCGTCCACGGTGAAGGGAGTGTTATCGAGCCGCTTGCGGCGTCTGAGAAACGAAATCTTGTCCGATGGGTTCTTAAAGATGAGAAGAAGCGGGGGCGCCCCTGCCTTACCCTGCGCGCAGGGAAGGCGGTGGGCGACCGAATCTCACCCAGAAGGCCCATGCGATCAAGGATTTTGTTCTCAAAAGCACGTGCAAGCTTCTCGGAATTCTCACCTTCCTCCATGTCGAAGTTCTTGAGTATGGCGTTGAGGCTGCGCTTCAGTGGCGAGCTCGGCCTCCTCGCGGAGGTCAAGCGTCTGCCGCTGGAGTTGGGCTGCGACGGCGGAGGTGGTGGTGTCCTGCTTAAGCATGTCCGCCCAGGTCGTGATGGGAGGAGCATCGCCGGCCAGGCCAGCAGGGGCTGGCTTGGCGGCAATGTCCTTCACAGCCTGGGCGGTGAGGCCTGCGGTGTTCTGCAGGACCTCGATAGCGATGGCATTGTCCTTAAGACACTGGTCGAAATAATAACTATATATCTTCTTGATATTCATGATTGCCCAGCAGTTGCATTATAGATAAAATTTGTTCAATAAATTATACACTATTTCAATATGCTGGTAAAGGAAACCCTTGGCTTCAACATCACCCCTGCCTTGTTCTATCTGTATGGTAAATACGCTACATACGGATTGCAGAAACATGCCTGCACCTTGTGCCATGACACAGGCATACAACTTTCCCTACTTATGTGAAAACTACCATATCGTTGGTAGACTCGAGTCTAAGCCCATTTTGTGCATGCGCGCGCACATCATTACACACTATAGTACTACCTAGTAGTTCCATGAACGAAACAGCCCAACTGATCTTTGAGATGAATGGCCTGGACCAGCTACACTGGCCTCAGGATCCCATCATTAACCAACTCAAACCTGAAACAGCCGATGCCCAGGGTAACTCCCGGGCAATCGCCCACCGGAAAACCTGGAGCCACCTGAATGCCACATCGGCAGAATGCCACAGGCTTCAGTGACGACAGAAAAAAGCATAAAAGAAACGTGCCCCAAGCGGCAAGTCCAACCACAAAAGCCCCCCCCCCGGGGATGCCTTGTCAAAAAAACGGAAAGATGGCCAGGGATGCTCACCGATCTGGATATGCTTCCCTCACCGCTCGATCATCCGCCGCCCTTTTGCGCACCGTTTGGAGCATGGTTTGGCGCACCATTTGACGCAGTAGTCCTGATTCCTGAATAGTGCCAGGTGACAAGTCATGCCATCATCGAGCCACCTTGAACTGATCAGACAGCTCCCGCGGAGTCGACAAAATGTCACCAATAGACGCCTTGGAGTCACCATAAAGTTGCCAATGTGAAAAAGGTAGCCGAGATAGGAAGAGGTGTACACCCTCCAACCTGGGAGCCACCATGGGGACCACCACACAATGAGTCCACCAGCGCAGGCCAGAAATCTGGAGAATCATTGGTTATACATCGAGGAGAATCACTGGTTATATATAGCCATTACTGGTTATACCACCACTTGGACAGCCCGGCCGCGACCCCTTTGCCCTTTGTCGGCGACCCGCCCGGCGACGTCCGCGGCGTGTTGATCGAGCTCGCAAACTCCAGGCTGCGCAGCTCGGCCCCAGGGTCCAGCGGGAAACTCGCCTCGTCCAGCGCGCCGTCCAGGAACATGTCCCGCTGGTGGAACGGGTCCAAGTCGGGAAGCCCCTGGCCCCTGGCGCGCACGCCTGGGTCGCCTTGCCCCGGATGCAAGTCCGTGGCCGGGTGGAACTCGCGCCCCGGGTCGAGATCCCCCGGCGGGTGGGACTTCACCCCGGCTTGTCGCGCCGTGCTCGGGGGCCGGGACCCCGGCGCAGCGCCGCCCACACGAGATGCCGCCGTGACATCACCAGCCACAAGACTGCCCTCCGAGATATCTGCCCCGATGCCCGCCGCAAACGACAAGCTTCCGCCGACACCGGGAGGATCCCACGGATTGCCAACATTCGTCACGCCCACCCTATCTCCAGCAACAAGCGGTTCCTTGAGACCTCCCCCATGTTTGGCATCCCCTTCTTTGAGGCCTTTCTCCTTTGAACCGGATGGTCGTGCCGCCGACCCCGGCGGCCCACCCAAAAACGATGCCTCGGTCGGGGGAAGCTGTAGGCTGGCGTTGCCGAACGTGCTGTTCTTGCCGCCGCCGCCGTCACCGCCCGCCACGATCGAACTCATGTCTGCGAACACGGCCCCGAACGACGACTCGCGCACGGCCCGCCCCTGGCTGTCCCTGCCACCACCCCCGTCCCGACCCTCCCTGCCCCCGATGCCCTTCTCGACCATCGCGTTGAACGACGCGTCGAGGAGGGGACCCTGCAGGTCGATGCTCGCGCTCGTGTCGCCGCCCCCCTGGCCAGGGTGGTCATGAGAAAAAACAACGCTGCTGCTGCTGGCCCCCGACACACCGGGCGCAGAGGCCACCGAGGACGCGTGCAGAAGGGCCTGTGCGTAGCTGAGGGAGTGGCCGCCACCGCCAGGCGGGGAATGCGCATGGCCGCCCCGGTTGTGGCTGATGCTGTCGAGCTCCAGGCCCCGGCTATCCTGCTCCTGCTGGCGGACGTAACCTTGGCCATGCTTACCATTCCTGCCACCCGGGGGGCTCTGCCCACTACCCGGGGGGGACAGAGAGGAGGGCGGGAGAGGGGACAGCAGTCTCGTGCTACCCCTCGTGGCGTTGACAGAATCGCCCCCTCCCGCGACCAGCGGTGGAAATGAGAGGGAGCTGTTCAAGGAGACGTCCCCGCCGCTGCCAGTCTCGCTACCACCGCCGTCACGGCCACCAAGATACCTCAAATTGGGCCCCTGCCCGTGCCTCCATTCACGGCCGCCGTCCTGACCAAGGTCCAATCCCAGCCCGAGCGTGATCCCCCGGCCCAGCGCGAGGGAGGAAGACTCCTCGAGACTGTCCTCGTCCTGCAAGCTGGCGTCCGGGTCACGGAACCGAATCGCCGACCCGAGCGAGTCCAGTTCCATCAGGGGGCTCCTCAGGGGGGTCTTTTCCAGGGGGGTGGCGCCGCCTTCCACCCCGGCCCCGGCGGGCTCACCCGCCTGATCCCAGCCAGCCTCATGAGCCTCCCCATCTCCACCCGCGCCAGTGCCATCGCGATCTGCCCTACGTGTGGCAGCGTGGACGGCTGAGTCAAGGGCGGGCGTCGCCACGGACTGAGCGCTTGCTGCTGCGGACATCCCCTCACGGCCTGCCACCTGGATGGCAGCAGCAACATCGAGATGGCCCCTAGGGGTGGCCGCAGCAACTGGCTGCGGCGTGAGCGACAGCTGCTTCTCGAGGCTACCCGCAGCCCCTTCCACGCTGAAGCTGCTAGCTACCGCCTTCCGGTGATCGTTTCGGCCCGCAGTCGCGCCTGCAACTTTGCCACCGTCCACGCTGTCATCGTCGCTGTCATCGTCGTCATCCACGTCCAGCCCCGCCCCGCCCTCCCCCAGCACGCTCCGCAGCTCGTCGCCCCCTACGGCCGACAACTCTTCGAGCGCGTCCAACGTCACCGCCGCGTCGTGCGCGTCGTCGATCGCCTGGACCATGTCACCCTGGGCGCCAGCTGTCGCGTCCCTGGCCTCCCTGGCGTGCCCGGAAGTACTCCCCGCCGCGGTCACCCATCCGCTGGCCTTGTCCACCCCCTTCTCCCCACCGCGCTTACCACCACCAGCCGTGCCCTCGTCGCGGCCATCCACAATGATGCTGTCGGACGTCAGGCCGAGTGCGCTCGCATCCCCCGTAGTGGCCCCCCATCGCGTCTCATCCCCTCTCGTCGCGTCCATGCTGTGCTTCCCGCCGAAAACCGGCCACAGGACCACATCCGAGCTGGCATCCGCCACGCCGCCGCCAACCCCTGTGCTAACATCTTGCATCTGCCATTTGTCACCAACGCTCGCGACAACGTCCCGAAGCCCCGCGCTGACATCCCTGTACCCACCCCCTGCATTAAAGCCCGCAGCAATCTGGTCCGCACCAGCATCATCGTCATCGTCACCGTTGAAAGCCCCGCCAGTTGGCAGCGGGAGGGGCACCCGTGGGGTAGCCCCCGCGCTATCCCCCTCCTCCCCCTTCCTTCCCCCCTTGCTCATATCACCACCATCATCATTGTCGTCGCTGTCCTCCCGGTCCCGCGCGTCCGCCCACACGCCCCCTGGGCTGCCCCCAAGGCTCGCCCCCTCTTGCGGCCGCGCCGCCCCCTCCTTTCCATCCTTGTGCGCGCCAGTGGTGACAATTCCAGGCAAGGTTCGTGGCGCATCGTGGCGGGCATCAGCATCATCAGCAGCAGCAGAAGATGGAAGAGCCAAGGAAGAAGCCTTAGTGTGTGAGCCATCCGCCCCAACATCCGTCCTTGTCGTCGTGACCGCATCACGGCCACCAGAGACCACGCTCTCCCCCTTGCCGCCACCATCCTGACCGCCCGTCATCTTGTGGGCCTCCGCCGCCATAACGGAGTGGACCTCCTTGACCATCGTGGCCGCAACATACAACGACGGCGTGGCGAAATCCACCGACGAATCGGACGCGGGCGAGGGCGGGCCGAGGTCTGCCTCCTGGCCCTCCTTGCCCTCCTGCCCCTCGTTTCCCACTTGGTTCACTTCTCCCTGACTTTGAGCCTGGTCCTTCCGTGCCACTTGGAGCACACTCTGATGCTTCGTCGCCTGGCTCGAGGTCTCACCTGGTTCCTGCTGCGCCACCCCGTGCGCCAGCGTAAGGAGCGGCGTGTTGAGCGAGTTCTCCTCCATGCCCGCGGTCGTGACCGCATCACGGCCGCCCGAGACCACCGTGCTCTCCCCCTTGCCGCCACCATCCTGACCGCCCGTCATCTTGTGGGCCTCCGCCGCCATAACGGACTGGACCTCCTTGACCATCGTGGCCGCAACATACAACGACGGCGTGGCGAAATCCACCGACGAATCGGACGCGGGCGAGGGCGGGCCGAGGTCTGCCTCCTGGCCCTCCTTGCCCTCCTGCCCCTCGTTTCCCACTTGGTTCACTTCTCCCTGACTTTGAGCCTGGTCCTTCCGTGCCACTTGGAGCACACTCTGATGCTTCGTCGCCTGGCTCGAGGTCTCACCTGGTTCCTGCTGCGCCACCCCGTGCGCCAGCGTAAGGAGCGGCGTGTTGAGCGAGTTCTCCTCCATGCCCGCGGTCGCACGAGCGCCCAGCGCGCGTGCTGGCGTCTGCGCGGCATCCCGATACACCGCCCCCTCCGTAACACTCCCTTGGTTCGCGGTGGCAGCAGCGCCCGCAGCGGGACGCGAGGCCCCCTCAGATGCCTGTTGGACCGAGGCCGTGGCCGCCACAGGCTCCGGTCGCAAAGAGTCGGCCGATGCCGCCGGTACCTTGCCGTCACCGCCCGAGAGATGGAGACCTGTCCCTATGGTGGAATTGCTCGTGGCAGAAGCAACGCTAGCCGCGGCGGTGGTGGTGACAGCGGCAGCAAAACGAGGCGACACGCTCGCGGTGGGCGAGACGGGGAGCGCCTCGTAGCTGCCCCGGAAAAGGTTGCCCTGCGAAGCAACCCCGGCCTTGGCGCCGCTACCACTGGCAGGACCGTTAGCGCTTCCCACTGCTGTTGCCGCTGCTGCCGCCGCCGCTGCTGTTGTTGTTGCTGCTGCCTGCGTGGCCCCACTCCTCGTCACCGCCGCGCTAGTGGGCGCCGCTGCCCGCGGGGACACACCGCTTGCCGCCGCCACCATGGGTGCCGGCGTGACGGAAGAGAGAATCCCCGAGAACCGCTGCAGGAGCGACCCAGGAGACGCCTGCGGCGGGTGCGGCTGCTGGGCCGGCTCGCCTGCCGTTGGTGGGATAATTATCGCTGCTGGGACGGCACCTTTCTCCCGATCACCGCCAGGTGGTGCCGGCGGACCCACCCCCGCAGGGCCACTGATGCTGTCGACGCTATCAAAGGCTTCGTCGTCGTCCCTGGTGATGCCCAGGGACGACCGCGCGAATGACAGCTCCTCCTCCCGGCTGCTCTGCATCGATTCACGAGAGGACACCCCAAGCTTGCCCACGGGCGTTGCAAACACCGCGTTGGTGTCAGCAAATGTGTCGTCCGCGCCGCCAGCGCCAGCTGTCGTGATGTCCTCTGCACGGGGGGATGCGAAGATGTCCTCCCCGTCCTCTTGGCCCTCACTGCCATCCGTCACTTTATCATCATCATTGTCGCCCATTTGCTCACCCACTTGACTGCCTCCACTATCGAGCTTATTGCCTGCCGCTTCCCTGCCCGCTGCGGCCCCTAACCCCCGCGCCCCCGCCCCCGCCCCTGGCGCCATCCCGCTGCTGACAGTAGATGTCATGCCTGGGGGCACTCCCACCCGACCGATGATGGGCGACACCGTGGTCGTCATTACAGCTCGCACACGTCCCGCCGAGACACCTCCCTTGTCCCCACTGCTGGTGACCGTCACGCCACCGGAGTCCCTTCTCGACCCTCCCTCGGCAGCGCTGCTGGCAGACGTAGCTGGGGAGCCCTTGCTGGCACCCGTCACGCTGCCACCGCTAATGGCAGACGCCACCGATGTGACTGTGCCACTTGCGGCCAGCACCGCCCCTCCGCTTACAGTCCACGAGGGCCCGCCAGTCTGGGCAGGCACGATCCCACTTGGTCCCGATTCTGGCACAGGAGATGCCAATGCCTGCGTCTGCTTTGACCCTAGCGCCTGCTCTGCTGCCTGCGCCAATGCCTGCGTCTCCAGCGCGCGCTCCACCGATGTCTTCGAGCCCGCGCTCCTAGGGCTGGCCGCCGCGACCGTTGCCGCCACCGCCGCGGTGACCGCCGCCGCCGTCACCGCCGCCCCTGCCCCCTTGCCCTCTCGGCCATCGTCATTTACGACCGTACTAGCATCCGTGGCCGTGGCAGTGACGCTGGTGGCCCCGGCTGTGGCCCGACCGCCAGCAGAGACACTCCCCTGGCGGGACGAGGCCGAGAGCCGGCTGGTGGCGACGGCGCTGGCAGCCGCAACGTCGCCCCCTGCGATGGTCGTCGCGGCCACCAGAGACGGGATGCAGATGGTAGAAGTGGCCCCCGAGGCCGCCCCCGAGACGCTGTTGCGGGCGCTGCCCGGGCGGCTTGACGACCCCGAGGCCCCTGCCGCGACACCTGGCATCCCTGCCGTGGCGGATGCCGGCAGCGGTGGTACCTTGCTGCTGCTGAGGCTAGTGCGTGAGGACCCCCCTCCTCCCGCGCTCATGGCGCTGGCGCTCTCATCCAGGGAACAACTAGCAGCCGCCACAGCGGCAGCAGCAGACGCAGCAGTGGTGGCTGGGACCCCCTTGGATAGGGAGGACCGGCCTGCACTCGAAGGCGCGCCGTTCCCGGCCCCACCCGGCCCACTGGGCCCTTCCTCCCTCGCTCTTTCCTTGGCCCCTTCCTTGCTCGATCGCTCCTTGCTGGGCGCTTCCTCACGGATACTCGCCATCGGCGGCCTGCCCCCGCCCATGCCGCTGCCCACCCCACTGCTGCTGGCGAATGACTCCATCTCGCCCAGCCCCCTCCCAAAGCTGATGTCGGCGCTGCTGAGGTCATCATCGTTGTCGAGCGAGGCCGAGGTGCCGCCGCCGTAGGCATCCTTTGCGTCTTTTTTGCCATAACTCGCCCCATCCCTCCCAAGGTCTTTCCTTCCTAGCGGCGGTGGCCAGCTTCCCAGGGAGGATCCTGCGGATGTACGGTCCGCGGTGGCGGCGTTGGTGCCAGCTGGCATCTGCCCCCCCGGCCGTGGGCTGCTCATGAGGGAGGAGATAGACTCGCTCAGGGGGGAAGGCGCGGGCCCTGCGCCGATGGACGTGCCGGTCAGCCCGGCGGCAGCCAGGTGGGGGGTCAACTCTGGGTCGACCTGCAGGTGGGGAGCGAGGGAGGGGATGCGGGTGGATGGGGTGCGTTTGGTATTGCAGAGTCAGCAGATAAAAGGTGGGTTAGTTAGAGATTCATGCCTTGGTTAGGCAAGGGTTGAAAGGGACACACGATCGCGCGGCGCTCGTTGAGCCGCCAATTCATTCTTGCTCTACCACTCGGCACGCAATCCCGGCAAGGCGATACCCAGAGTTGCTGGGTTCGATTGTCTATAACTGGGCAACGCGAACCCTTTATGGCAAGGGGTAGCCCTCGCGAGGCCCAGTTCTAGCTCATGAGATTGCTCCCGCAGATAGCTTGCGCAGATAGCTCGCCCTGCATGGCTAGACAAGACGCAGCCGCTCCATCCCCTTCCAATGCAGTGCCAACCAGGGAATCAACCACCTTCAACCACGGCGTCCACCATGGAACCATACAGGCTCCATCTACCCACAATAAGGAATGGACAACCCTTGGTTAGGTCAGTAGCCGCAAGGTGAACTAGCATCCAGTAATTAGATAGGAGGGACTTGGTACCTCGCTATCACTCCATTGCCTCCCTCCCCCTTTTCTTCGCCAGTTCAATACTGTGAGAGAATTGTAGATTGCAGTAGAGATGGTTAACCACTACCTGCACAAGGTCAGGAGACCTTGCTCTGACCCCCACCCCCACCCCACCCCACCCCTTCTACCTCCGCCTGGTTAAGCAGCGCTCTCCTAATGCTCATCACCCCGCCCTTGCTCACCTGTGCCAGGTTGCTCAGCACCTGCCGCGCCCCATCCACCGCGAGCGCCACCTGCCGGTCCTGCCGGTGCAGCCCCGCACCCACCGCGGTGCGCACGAAGCGGACGAGTGCATCCGGAAGGCCCTTGTGAGCCAGAAGTGCCGCCGCGCCGCTCGTGGGGGGGCCCCCGTGCGCACCATCGCCTGGACCCGAGGGCGTCGCGTTGTTGTTGTTTTGCTGGGAGGGAGTTGCGGACAGCGAGGATGCGCTGTGGCTGTTGTCCTGGGAGAGGGCGCGCAGCACGGAGAGGGTGTCGAGCGCGGCGCGCGGGTCCTGCGGCTGCGCGTGCAGCACGGCCAGCAGCGCGGGGACCACGCCCAGCGAGGCGCCTGCGGGGGGGGGGGAATCGGCGGGGATAGGGAAGATTAGGGAGGATTAGGGAGGAATAGGGAGGAATAGGGAGGAATAGGGAGGAATAGGGAGGAATAGGGAGGAATAGGGAGGAATAGGGAGGAATAGGGAGGAATAGGGAGGAATAGGGAGGAATAGGGAGGAATAGGGAGGAATAGGGAGGAATAGGGAGGAATAGCGAGGAATAGGGAGGAATAGCGAGGAACAGGGAGGAATAGCGAGGAAGAGGGACAAAGACCGAGGAAGAGCGAGGAATAGGGAGAAAGCGGGAGGCCTAGGGAGGAATGGGGAGGCGTAGGGAGGCATAGGGAGGCATAGGGAGGCATAGGGAGGCATAGGGAGGCATAGGGAGGCATAGGGAGGCATAGGGAGGCATAGGGAGGCATAGGGAGGCATAGGGAGGCATAGGGAGGCATAGGGAGGCATAGGGAGGCATAGGGAGGCATAGGGAGGCATAGGGAGGCATAGGGAGGCATAGGGAGGCATAGGGAGGCATAGGGAGGCATAGGGAGGCATAGGGAGGCATAGGGAGGCATAGGGAGGCATAGGGAGGCATAGGGAGGCATAGGGAGGCATAGGGAGGCATAGGGAGGCATAGGGAGGCATAGGGAGGCATAGGGAGGCATAGGGAGGCATAGGGAGGCATAGGGAGGCATAGGGAGGCATAGGGAGGCATAGGGAGGCATAGGGAGGCATAGGGAGGCATAGGGAGGCATAGGGAGGCGTAGGGAGGCATAGGGAGGCATAGGGAGGCATAGGGAGGCATAGGGAGGCATAGAGAGGCATAGGGAGGCATAGGGAGGCATGGGGAGGCGTAGGGAGGCATAGGGAGGCATAGGGAGGCGTAGGGAGGCATAGGGAGGCATAGGGAGGCATAGGGAGGCATAGAGAGGCATAGGGAGGCGTAGGGAGGCATAGAGAGGCATAGGGAGGCATAGGGAGGCATAGGGAGGCGTAGGGAGGCATAGGGAGGCGTAGGGAGGCATAGGGAGGCATAGGGAGGCATAGGGAGGCATAGGGAGGCATAGGGAGGCATAGGGAGGCATAGGGAGGCATGGGGAGGCATAGGGAGGCATAGGGAGGCATAGGGAGGCATAGGGAGGCATAGGGAGGCATAGGGAGGCATAGGGAGGCATAGGGAGGCATAGGGAGGCGTAGGGAGGCATGGGGAGGCATAGGGAGGCATAGGGAGGCATAGGGAGGCATAGGGAGGCATAGGGAGGCATAGGGAGGCGTAGGGAGGCGTAGGGAGGCATAGGGAGGCATAGAGAGGAATAGGGAGGAAGGAATAAGAGGAAGAGGGAGTAGGTCCGAAAAGGGAAAGGAGGGGAGGCAACAGTACACTAGACAAAACGGCCGTATCTGCCACCTTGGTTCATTACTTAAACAACCTTTAGGGTATTTTGGGACGCACCTGCCAGCTTGGTGCGGACCTCGGGGTCCGACGCCAGCACGTACAGCACGCGTGCCGCGTTGTGCACCACTCCCCGCCGGGCCCCGTGAGCCTCCATGGCCATGGTGACGGCCACCACCGCGCCCGCGTCAAACACGAGGGAGGGGCCGCGGTCGGTCGTGGGGGCGGCCAGCGCAAACGCGGCGAGCACACCCGCGCCTTCCTCTTGGACGACCTCGTGGGACGGGTGGGAGAGCATGGCCTCCACAACGACGGGCAGGCCGCCTGTGAGGGAGAGCAGGCCCGCGACGCCCTTGGAGACTTTGCTGTTGTCGTCGCGGCTCCCCTGCGGAGGACGGAAAAGTGTGTGTGTGCAAGAGCAATCAAGGCCATCTGACTATGAGCCGTGTGTATGTGTGTGTGTGTGTGTGTGAGAGAGAGAGAGAGAGAGAGAGAGAGAGAGAGAGAGAGAGAGAGAGAGAGAGAGAGAGAGAGAGAGAGAGAGAGAGAGAGAGAGAGAATGTAAGTGTGTGTGTTTAAGTGTATAAGGGAATATGTATGTGTGTTAGCATATCTGTGCATTAGCGCATGTAACTGTGCACGTGTGTTTGTGCACGTGTGTTTGTGCAAGCGTGCCTGTGGAAGCATGTCTGTGTCAACATGTTTGTGTGTGTTCTTGTCTCTCAATGTCCCTCAGCGTCTCCTGTGTCATCAGCATGTGCACGCGCACGTGTGTGCGTGTGCAGGAGCATTACACAAAGGACCACACCCCACTCACCAGCCTCCCCCCCGCCGACTCATCACTTCTGACACTCACATTCACATCTACTGACTGGCTTATTTCACTGCCGCTTGCCACTCACCGTCCTCCCCCGCTGCGGCACTAAGCATTCTCATAAGGAAACAAAGCAATTTATTTTACCTTGGTTTTACCTTCCCCCCCCGTTGTTACCGGCGAACATGATCCCCCATGCACCGGCTTTCCCCCCTGCGGCACTAAGCATTCTCGTCTGTAAACAAGGTGATTTCTTTTTCGTTGTTAACGGCAAACATGATCCCCCATGCACCGGCTTTCCCCCCTGCGGCACTAAGCATTCTCGTCTGTAAACAAGGTGATTTCTTTTTCGTTGTTAACGGCAAACATGATCCCCCACGCACCGGCTTTCCCCCCTGCGGCACTAAGCATTCTCGTCTGTAAACAAGGTGATTTCTTTTTCGTTGTTAACGGCAAACATGATCCCCCACGCACCGGCTTCCCCCCCTGCGGCATGGCGAGCATGCGGTGCAGCGCGCGCAGCGCCCACTCCTGCACGTCGGACGAGTCTGCGTGTGCGCGCATGCTGGCGACGACCAGGTCCACTGCGCCCTCGCTTGCGATGGTGGCGCGCAGCTTGGGGTCCTTGGCGCTGCACGCCAGCACCGAGAAGGCGCGGGCCTGTGCGGGGGAAAGAAGGGTGTTTAGGGCAAAGGGGTGGGGGGAGACGGAAAGGGAGCAAGGGGTTGGTCACATGCCAGCACCGAAAAGGCGCGCGCCTGCGTTGTATGTGGTGGTCGGTCGTGTGTGTGTGTGTGTGTGTGTGTGTGTGTGTGTGTGTGTGTGTGTGTGACGAGAGGCCAAGAACAAGGAACAAGGGGTGAAGACCAAGCACCGAGACGTTGCGCGCCTGGGTGGGGGAGAGAACAGAGTTCTGTGCAAGGGGGGAGGAGGACGGTCAGTGCACGAGGGGTTGGTGACATGCCAGCACCAAGAAGGGGGGCGCATGGGTAAGGGGGAGCGTCTGTGTACGTGTGTGCAGGGGCAAGGGCGAGGGGAGTGTTTGTCTATGAGTGTGAAGGGGAAAGGCGTGAAGGGCAAACATGAAGATGGCCTGCACCTGGTGAAGGGCAGGTAAGGAGAAGGCGCATGCCTGCGTTGTGTGTGTGTGGGGTATGTTTCGAGGAGGTCCATGTGTGTTTATGGTGGTCGTGTGGGTCGGGAACAGGGGAGAGGGGGGGGGGGGGTGAAGGAACTCACCTGCCATGAGGACAAAGTAACATCCCAGTGACACAATAACACGCCAACGACCACTTCCCACTACACTGTCGATTCACTAGCACCATGCACTAGCAATCCTTCACCATAACAGCAACGAAAGCTCACCTGTACGGAGGGCACGTCCTGGTGGCGTGCGGCGGCAGCCAGCACCTTGCCATTGCCACCGTAGGCAGCGATGGCGGCGCGGTTGCCAGGGCTGCCCGTGCTGAGTCTCATGAGCGCCAGGCAGGCCATCTCGATCACGGGCGGTTTGTCTGCTTGCGTCTCCAGCACATCCACCAACGCCACCAGGCCGCCGTCCGCCGCTGGAAGGTTGGTAGGATTGCGGGGGTCGGGAGCAGAAACAGATTCCAGGTTCGAGGTATGCACGTCAGTGTTACGGCGTAAGCACTACGGTCAGCAGCTTGAAGAAAGGCCACCATCCGCTGCTGGTTTGAGTGTGATTAGACCACAAATGATAGCAGTACAACATCGCATGAGTACAGGACAGCAATTTTACTACCGCGTCAGTAGTACCACGGAGTACCAGTAAACATGGTCGCATAATTGTCAGCGGAGTGAGGGACGGGGCCACCGTCCACTGCTGGGGCGTTTGTAGGTCACGGGGGACAGAAATATCGCAGCATTGCTTTAGCGAGGTAGGTAGCGTTACCCTGGCTGAAAGGATTGAGTGTCATGGCTCTTTGCGTCTGCCGGTATGGAAGCGAGCTTCTGTGTCTACCCGAGCACCAGGCACGCGGCTGGCCTTACCGATGCGGACGCGGTTGTCGTCAGAGCCGGCCAGCGCAGCGAGGGCAAAGGCCGCCATCTCGCACACGCGCGCGTTCTTGCGGTGCACGCGCAGCGCCCGCACGACCGCGCGCACGCCCCTGGCGTCCGCCACCAGCCGCTGGTTGCGCTCCGTGGCCGCGATGTTGCCCAGCGCGCCGCAGCCCTTGTGCTGGACGCCGGGGAGCGCCTGGTTGTTTTTGTTGGAGGATAGGGTCGTGAGGATAGGGTCCAAGGTGCAAAATGAATAGAGAAAGGGATGTATATTAGCACACATACTAGAAGGGTGTGTGACTAGTACGGACGCCGGGGACCGCCTGGTTGTTCTGTTGGAGGATAGGGTCAAAGGTGCAAAATGAGTAGCGAAATGGATGCATATTAGTACACATAATAGAAGGGTGCGTGACTAGTACGGACGCCGGGGACCGCCTGGTGGCCGATAACCAAAAGGTAAAAAAGGCCAATACATGCACCCAAGCCACAAGCCACAAAGAAAAGCGAGCGAGCGAGAGAGAGAGAACCAACAAGGAAAAGCCACGAGAAAAAGAGAGAGTTTGTTGGGCAAATGAGGGACCGCCTGGGCGGTTTCGTGGAACGTGGGTCAACAGCTGCCACGAGCAACAAAAGAAGAGTGTATTGTAAACATCCTGCTTGTGTTGAATGCCTGGTGGCTTGACTAACGATGGGCTAATGGACTCAAGGCAGTGGCATTCCCAGTTGGCGCAGGCCACATGGACCTGCCTGGTGGGTCCAAGGGCGGTGGATCGATAGGCCCACCCATACAAGCCACACATCATGCGGGAAGACCCTTTCGAACCTTCACGTTTGCCCATTAGGATGACCCCCGGCACCCACATGAGTTGTGTGAATGTTTACGCATTCAAACACGGTGCCTCCGCTGGTGTCTGGCCTGCGCTGGCTGCCTCATTGAAACTCCCTCATGGCATCTCATACCGTCAACATTTCGCCATACCAAATATTATCGGTTCCCTCTCAAAGTAGTGGAATTCTTAGTGAAATCTTAGTGATCTTAATCGGTTCCCTGTGAATATAGTTTAATTAGCGCATGCGGGAAAGATAGGGCCGCTATGCCTTGGCCTGCGATGTGGAAGGCTGTCTGCGACATGGGCTGACTGATCCGGTCATTCCAAAGGGGTTCAACCTCGTATAATTCTCCTTGAAGGACCCGGTTGTTAATAAGGGTCGGCGGCTATTGTTGAGTGGTTCGAAAAATTGATGGTGCTTCATTATGCTATGAAAAAAACGGCCCCCATCCCCCCACCTGGTGCGTCTTCATCGCTGCCACGATGCCCAGAATTCCCCGGTTGGCCACGATGACCTCACGGCATATGCTGGACGCGGTCAGGTTGAGCAGCGCGCCACACGCCCACTCGGCGACCGCCCCGGCCTCCTTGCTCTTTGCGTGTGCCAGCAGCACCGCCACCACGGCCACCACACCACCTTCCTCAGCGATCAAGGGCTTGATGCCGTCGTGGGCGGCCAGCGCGCCTGTGCACGCAGTAGGGTGGGGGTGAAGGGGGTGGGGTTATAGGGGGGGCGTGTGAGTGTATGTGTGTATGTGTGTGCGCGCGCGCGTGTGTGTGGGATGGTAGTCGGGGGGGAGCATGCGCGTGTGCGGGGTAGGAGGGTCATGGTGGTTTTATATTAAACTCGGCGGAGACTGCATGTACGTAGGTGTTTGTCATTCACCAGATACGAGAAGCCACTTAATTGTTAATGGGTGGGATGGGTGCGCCATCGCTGCCCTCCGCCCAGAATACACGCAAGGTGGACTTAGGGACGGCAACCTAGGCTGCTATCAAACCATCAAGGCAAACAACAGCAAAAAGCAATAAGGCACACACCCATGGCACTGCACCCTGGCGATCAAGTTATCCAGGCAAGCATCACGTACTAACAGCATGTACTATAACGCACAGCGCAGCACACTGCTATCAAACATCATGGCATAGAAACAAAGCATGGAAGTACTGCAAACGCACCCATGGCGCGACACGTTTGCTACCAAACATCACGGCATGAGAACAGAACATGGAAAGTACTACTGCAAACGCACCCATGGCGCGGCACGTTTGCTACCAAACATCACGTCATGAGAACAGGACATGAAAAGTACTACTGCAAACGCACCCATGGCGCGGCAGCCTTGCTCCACGATGACAGGATCCGCGTGCGCCCGCAGCACATCGATCACGACCACGACACCCCCGTTGTTGGCCAGCCACAGCGCGTTCGCCTCGTCCACTGCCAGTGCGGCGATTGACCGGCAACCGTGCTCCGCGACACTTGGCAGCGTGTGGTGGTGCAGGAGCGCGTGGACGACCGCCGCGCCAGGGCCCTGCGATGCGTCCATGATCTGTTGCTGCTGCTGGCTGCCGGCACCGGGGGTGTTGCTATTATTAGCTTTGGTGACGCTGGCGCCGGCGCTGCCCAGCTCGGCCATGATGCCCCCGATGAGAATGCAGCCGCACTTTTGGACCTCGGGCACGGCCGCATGGGTGGCCATCGCACGACACAGGACGGAGACGCCGCCGGCCTCCACGAGGAGTGCGCGGTTGGCCTTGGCGACGCCCACCTGGGTGGGCATTAACGTTTTGAAATGAAAAACATGTGTTAGAAACATGTCCAAGTTACGAAAGCCATTTTCTTGGGAACATGTGAATCGCTGTCTTACCCCCACAGTTACAAATGCTTACGGCCGCAGTTGCACATCTCCGTAGCACAATGGGAAGGGCAAAAGTCTCCGGAATCTCTCAATCGGACGGGAACTAGCGTACGATTTTCACACATTTTCACTCAAGTTGGTCGCCCGGACTGGAATATTTGCTCGCGTTCAGTGAGCCCTAAATGTGCACACGTTCCATAGACGGTTGTAGTAGAGTAGGTGACGTGTCCGGCCGGAGACCGGCCACAAACGCCGGAGAGGCACGATATTGGTTACTACCGGGGGCCCGGGGGCGAAGCCCCCGTTCTTGTTAGAAACATGTCCAAATTACGAAAGCCATTTTATTGGGAACATGTGAATCTCTCAAGAATGTTCCCATCCTATTGCAACGTGCCTGTTTTTGTGGATGGGGTGGCGTGGGCAGGGGAGATGGGGAAATGGGATGGAGCGAGGAGGGGAGGGGCAGGGTTTGGGTGAAAAGGACGCAGAGAAGGGGGCACCGAGGGGAAACGGGGGGTGAAGGTAAGGGGGAAAGGGGAGAGGGGAGACGGGAGGAGGACAGAGGGAAGGGGCTCACCTCAATATCGGACATTTTAAAACTTTCCAAAAAAACATTTAAGTATCAATCGGCTCACCTCACAGAAAGACAAGAGGAAGGGGATAAGTGCCAGTAGTGCACCTGGTTGACCACAAACTAAGAGCAGATAAACCAGACAAGGTTGACCAGCTCGGCTGGTATAAAGAAGACAACAACAACGGCTCAACCCAAAGTAGACAAGAAAAGATTGCCCGGCTTGCCTCACACAGAAAAAATAAGAAGAAATAAGGTTGACTGGCTCATTCTAGAACTACACACCAGTAGTACATCAAAATCAGCCAGCTCATCACGGGCATCACGCGGCACGCTCACTCGGCTCACACTGCAGCCTGTTATGATCACAACCAGCTAGTGTAATATACTACTACATAAAGATGTAGAATCACACAAGGATCGGCCTGCTCACCTCGAGCAGCGCGCGGCATGCCCATTCGGCCAGCGCTGCCCACTCCCTGCGCGACGTGACGGATGCCACCCCCGCGCCCGCCACCGACCCTCCAAGTGGCACTGCCACTGGCTCATGCCCCCCCTCATCAACCCCCATGCCATGGCCCCCATAGGAGCCCCTTCTTGCCCCATCCTTGCCGGCCGAGCTTCCCATGCGTGTGTGGTGGTCGCCAGCATTAGCTGCTGCTGCGTTGTTGCTATCCCCCCCTGGCCCGGCCATCTCCGCAGCATCGCCGAGCACGGCCACGAGGGCGTCCACGCCGCCCCACTCAGCAGTCGCTGCGCGCGCGTTCTGGTTGCAGGCGAGCAGGGCTAGCGTGCGGCACGCCCACTCGCACGTACGGGGCTGCCCGCGGTGGCAGCGGAGGACGTCCACGCAGAGCTGAGGGGGGGAGTGGAAAACGGAGGGGAGCGGTGGAAAGGATGTTTAAGTTATTTCTGGGAAAGTTAACATACTTCTGGGGACACTTCAATTACTTCAGGGGAACGTTAACGTACTTCTGAGGAAAGGGGAAGCCGGGAAGGGATAACAACAGCAAAGGGAGGGCGTCCACACAGAGCTGGGGTGGATTGACAAAAGGGTAGGGTGGGGTGTAGTAGAGGGAGGTAGAGGGGGAAAGGAGGAGTGAAGGAAGAGCGGGGTGGGTGGGTGGGTGGGGAGGCAAACGGTATCGGAGGGGTCAGGAAAGGTTTCCGGGGGGGGGGGGGGGGGGGAGGAAACAAGAGCAGGATGGGGCACAGATGCATGATTACTATTGAGAGGCCACAGCGTCCTCATAAACTGTGCTGACTATTACATATCCTGACAATCATAGTAACAACATTGACAACAATTGACCAATCACGAAACTACCACATGCACCCGCCCTCGGTGCCTTCGGCCATCAATTATACCTTCACAACAACTATGATTAGAATACACTAGTTGCAGCAGTAGCCGATGATTAGATTCGATAAGACTATTGATAGATCATTTATCCGACTAAACCACGTTTCATTTAGGAAACCACGTACCATTAGATTAGGAAACCACTTACCGAGATGCACCCGCCCTCCGTGGCCTCCGCCTCCTCTGCCATGGCGGCCCGCGAGCCGTCGTCGAGCGAGACACACGCAAACGTGCGGCACCCCCACTCCTGGACCGCGCTGTCGCCGCGGTGGGTGCTGAGCGCTGCCACCAGCGCGGCCACGCCGCCGTACGTCACGATCTCGGCGCGCGCGATGGAGGAGCGCGTGGCGAGCTCGATCAGTACCCCGCACGCCTGTTTTGTTTCAGAGGGTTGGGAGGTGGGAAGGAAGAGGAGCACAAGGATGATGAGATAATCAAGCTCGATCAGAAAGTCGCACGCCTGTTAATTTTGTGGGGTTGGGGTGGGGTTTGGGGTGGTGGAGGGTTGGGCGGGGGGGGGGGGGGTGGGTGGGCGGGGGCATTGCAATGATGGGGTGCGACACAAGAACCACGTGCGAACAAACACAATCATGCGAGAGAATTCGTTGCACGCCCTAATACTGGCCTGGGGGTTGGATGTTGGTGGCATCAGTTGGTAATCATAGATAGCAAACTACTCCACCACCCCTCACCTCCGTGGCCAGACACATCGAGCGGTCGTGGTACGACATGACACTACACCATCCACACACATTCACGGACACGGGTAGCCAACATAGCAACCCCTCACCTTGGTGACAACCACGTTGACCGGTTGTCGTATAGCACAACACTCTCCATATTATATACTTTAGTATAAGCAGATAGCCCGCTATCCACCTTGGTGACAAGCCGCGTGGACTGGTTCTGACGTTAACAACACACTATCCAGAGAGAAGTATATACTAGCACACGGACAGCCCACCCACTCACCTTGGTGACAAGCCGCGTGGACCGGTTGTGACGTTAATGACACACTCTCCAGAGAGAAGTATATACTAGCACACAGACAGCCCACCCACTCGCCTTGGTGACCAGCCGCGTGGACCGGTTGTGGGACAGAAGCGCGTCCACCACCGTGCGCACGCCATCCGCCTTGAGGATGCGCTCGACCGCGCTGCGGTGGGAGACCGCCATAAAGATGAGGGCCATACAGCCGTCCTCCTGGACCGTCGCGTCCGCCAGGTGGCGCCGCATGGCCGCGAGCACCTGCTCGGGCGTCTGGGAGGGCCCTGGGGCGGTCATGCTGCTGCCGCCCGAGCCGCCCTGGGACGCGCTGGTGTTGAGCGCGAGGCGCGCGTCGTCGGGGGAGGGCGCGGGCATGAGCGCGGAGGATGTCGGGCTGCTCGGCTTGCCTGCGAGTTTTTTTGGTGGTGGGGGGAGAAGATCCAACAACCCGTGTGAGCACCCTACGCTGCTGGGCTTGCCTGTCTTGTGCATGCCAGGACCCAATGTTGATGCTTGGGGGGGCATGTTGACGATAGGACAGGTATAGGAGAGCCATGTATGCACACGGTGGCAGCTGGGCTTGCCTGCATGATGGGTAGTGGGGCCTGATTTTTCGCAGGCCTTCGTGGGGAATTTTTCAAACAACAAACATGCTAGCACACGGCAGCGCTGCCGCGCATGCCTTCATAGTTTCAGTTTTCGCCTAGCCAAGACACGAGGTTGAGATAAGGACAAGGTCCAGATAACCTGATGACCTAAGGAGAATGAGGCCGCGGAAAGGAACAACCACCCTCCTCCTTGTGTACAGGGGTTGAGGGTTCCTTCATTGGTGTCCTGCGGGATGGGGCTAGTCCATGTAGGGTTCTATATAGGGGTTGAGGGTTCCTTGCTTGGTACCCACGTGACGCAGCCTACGTGATGATTCATTTACCACCCCCCCCCCCCCAGCACGTACCGCGCCCAGCACGCCTGCCCTTGGAATCCAACAACCCCTTGTCCTCTGCGGCCCCTGTTGCCCCCGCCAAGGGCGCGAGCAGGCCAGGGGCCTTCTTCTGCCTGCTGGTGACCCCCTCCACACCCTGGCCCTCGGGCCCGGCCGCCCTCGCCGCCCCTGCGATGCCCTTGTCGTTATCCAGTACAGCGCCCACCCCCGGCCTTCCACCTGCGGCACCTATTCCCGAGGCGGACGCCCCAGTGCCTTCGACCTGGCCGCCGGAATACGTAGGTGCAGGGAGCGACCAGGTGCCCACGTCGGCACCTCCCTGGCGCCCCTGGCCGTAGCCGCTGGCGTCCGAGCCGCCAAAGAGGGCGGACGACGAGGAGACGCCCGAGAGGGACCCTGCGGGTGCCGCCGTCCGGGCGCGGGATGCGGTCGACGCGGTGCTTGTCAGGGAGGCGTCCAGGGGGTCCACGTCCCAGTCCCCCCCTGGTGCGGTCTTCCCGGCGCCGGCCTCCTTGGCGCGCGTCAATGCTTGCAAGTTCAAGGGGCGCAGTGACCCAGAGATTGGCTCATATGCGGCCGTGGATCTGGGCTGATCGTAGGCGTCTACCGAGGATGAGGCGATCGATCCGGCAGCTGAGGGTAGCTCGGCAGCGGCCAGGTCCTTGAGGGGGGAGATCACGGGTGACGAGGCGGGTCCCAACAGGGGCTGCAGCGAGCGCATGGCGGCGGTCCCTGCCTCGGCGACATCCGGGTTGGTCACGTGGGTCTGGACCGCGGTGTGGAGGGCGGAGAGGCCGCCTGCGTGCATGAAGCGCTCGCGCCCGTCGGGCTCTTGGGCGAGGCGCGCGATGGCCACGCAGGCCCAGCGCACGATGGTCGCGTCACGCTGGTGGAGGGAGAGCGCGGCGACGACAGCCTCAGCGCCGCCTTTCTGCTTTCGCACGCGGCCGCGGGATTGGAAAGAAAAACCCAACAGTTGGATGGGGAAAAAAAGGGGGGGGGGGGGAGTGCGAAGGAGTTGAAAGGCAAGCATAAAAGAACGCGAGTGGGATTGGATACGAAAGAATTCAGAATAAAGAGTGCATGCCATGTGACAGGGTTCAGCGGAGCATATAGAAGGATGCACCCAACGACCTGCAAAATGAGAATACCCACCAAACCAACAACATGCAGGACGGTGCACACCCAACCAACCACATGCAGGATGACGCACACACACACATACCCAAACACAACAAAAGCAAGCGAGCAAGCCAAAAAAAAAAAAAAAAAAAACCAACCCACCAACCCACCAACCGAGCGACCGAGCGACCGAGCGACCGAGCGACCCAGTGACCCAGCGACCGACCCGACCCCACCCCACCCCACCCCACCCCACCCCACCCCACCCCACCCCACCCCACCCACCCCCCCACCCCACCCCACCCCACCCCACCCCACCCCACCCCACCCCACCCCACCCCACCCCACCCCACCCCACCCCACCCCACCCCACCCCACCCCACCCCACCCAAAACACATCCAGACAAGCAAATATATTAACCAACCTACCTGCAGAATGATGCACAGGTTCGTCCCCGAGAGCGCCAGCTGCGCGATCGCCCGGCACCCTTGCTCCGCGACCCCCGCGTGACGCGGGTGCGCCGCAAGCGCCGCCAGCACCGCCCTCAATCCCCCCTCGAACACGATCCGCTCCCGCAGAAGCTCCCCTACTGCTAGCGACGCCACCAGCGCGAGGCCCCCCTCAACGATGCGCGCGTCCAGCGCACCATGCTTGGAGCGGCGGCCAGCAGTACTGCCACCCAGGCTCCTGGACGCGTCCGAACCCTCCGTGGATCCGAATCCAGAAGAGCCACGACCTGTCGGCGAGCCCGAGTCTCCTCCCAGCGTGGTCCCATCCTTTAACTGCCGCCCTCCTTTGCCGCCCGAGACCTCCTCTTGACTCCCGTCACCATCCCCTTCCCCACCCGCAGACAAGCCGCTCATGCCTGCAGCAGAGAGAGAGGCCCCCTCGGCGCCGTGGCTACCGGCATCCTTTCCGAGCATCGCCCGAATCGCCAGCTCAAGCCCTCCTTTCTCGAGCACGGCCGAGCGGAGCTCCTCGGAAGCGCCCGAGGCATCGCCAAGGGCGTGCAGGAGCCCCTGGGCGATGTCCACGTGGCCTGGGCCGGACCAGCGCTGCAGGACGCGCGTCAGGAGACCTGCGTTGTCGGCGATCGCGGCGAGGTGCTCCACACCCTCGGCGCAGCGGGCGATGCCGCGGAGGGCGCGCACGGCGGGGCGCACGACGCTCTCCAGGCCTGCGGGGATAACGTAGATGTGCACGTTTATTAGCACGTTCATTAGCACGTAGCCTGTCGAGATACAGTAGATTGTGTGTTCATTAGCACGTAGCCTGCGGAGATGCACTATATTGTCATTACCAGGTTAATTAGCGTGTAGCCTGCAATTACAACAGATTGTGTGTTCATTAGCCTGTAGCTTGCGGAGATTCACTAGATTGTGCGTTAATTAGGACGTTAATTAGCATGAAGCCTGCGGAGATACAGAAGACAGTGCGTTTATCAGCACATAATTAGAACGTAGCCTGCGGAGATACAGTAGATTGTGGGCTAATGCGAAGGTTAGTTAGCTCATAGCCAGCGGAGATACAGTAGATTGTGCGTTACAGGAGTTGCGATTAGTGCATGAAGCCACTGTGACCACTAGTCAAGGGCGAGGTGACCATTCGGCGGGAGGAGGGGGAACGAGGGGTAGTTGTTATGTTTTAAATGATGTTTAATTGAAGCAGAGGATGTTCTCCAGGCCGGTGGTAGTCGACAGCAAGGAAAGAGGTTAGCAGAGGTCGTTATCATGATAGTGTAATCAGCGTTATTCAAGCCTAGTAAAAACCACGCTGTAGCATACAACATGTAAGGAACTATCAGCGTAAGCAGCCACACCGCCTCCGGCACATACCCACCTGAAGCCCGGCCAACACCTCCACGGTGACGGTGTAAAAACTAGGACTAACGAGCCTCACCGCAGCAGCTGCATTAGACTACCAATAGCCTACCAATAGCCTACCATAAGACTACCAATAGCCTACCATGAGACTACCAATAGCCTACCATTAGACTACCATGAGACCACCAATAGAGTCCCTTAGACTACCATGAGACTACCATTAGACTACCATTAGACTACCAATAGCCTACCAATCGCCTACCGTGAAACTACCAATCACCTACCATTACACTACCATGAGCCTACCACTAGACTGCCACATTGTAACCACCAGGACTGGTGGGTCACGTACTAGTAACATGCTGATAACATACTGGCAACGTAGTAGTAACACACTAGCGCTTGAAACTAACGCACGTACCCGCATGCGGCCCAACCAGAGCATCCATGATGACCTTGACGCCCCCCTGGTCCGCGACCGCGGCCGCGCAGGGTCCCCCCTCGCACGCGATGCGGTCCAGCAGGCACAGGCCCCACTCAGCAACGCCCGCGCTGCCAGGGTGCGCCGCCATGGCGTCCGCCACCGCGGCCGCGCAGTGGGCGTGCGAGGCCTCGGCGCGGGTGGCAGCATCCACCACGACGCCGCACAGCGCGTGGCACGCCCACTCCTGCGGGGAAGAAAAGGTGGCAATACAAGAAAAAGTGGCAGTAAAAGGAATAGTGACAATACAAGAAAAAAGCAAGGGAAAATGAGGCAAGTGAGAGATGAGCCGCAGCAGGGCAGGCGGGGTGACCATGATGGGAATTCCCACCAGTTAGATCATCAACCTGGGCCACTGAAAAAACTTTCACACTAAAGGTCAGCAAAACCTGCCGCAACCCCTCCACCCCCCCAAACCCCTCAATACGGTCTCTGCTGAGGTGTCACCCTGACCCGACGGCTCGACGGCCAGCGTCTTTGCCGCATATTTTGTGCAGCGAACCAGTGACCCCAGAAAAGCAATGGCGAGGGCACTTAAGCAAGGCCCGCAACACCGCCAGAATAAACGAAGGCGAGGGCACTTACGCAAGACCCACCACACTGCCACCCCAAACAACAGCACTGCCATCGTGTGCACCCTCTGATCGACCGACGTGAACACATAATGGCAAGCAATCCCAAACTCCACTATTTCTGACACCCCCCCCCCCTTGCTTGTGACCTGCATGCCCTCGTCTTTCCCATGGTAGCCCATCACCCCCATGGTGGTGGGTATGCCAACACTACACCTAAAACATCACGCCCCTACACACTACAATTAAATACACACTGCCCGCTCGCGCAGCCATGGCCCGATTTCTCCAGTTGTCTGGCCTGCGCGGGTCGTCTCATGGATATCATGGTCACTATCGTATATAGTAATGCCATGCCTGTGCGGGTCATCTCATGGATCGTGGGCTACCCAAAAACCCTCACCTGCACGCCCTCGTCCCCCACGTGGTCGCCCATCGCCCCCGTGATCACGGGTATGCCGTCGCACCGCACCACCGCGGCACGGCTCGCCACGTGTCCGCCGATGCCGACCAGCACCGTGCAGGCCCACTCGACAACGCCCGCGTCGTGGCAGTGCGTGCAGATGGCGCCCACCACGGTGGCCACCGCGCCCTTCTCGGAGAGGACGCGGGGGCGACAGGTGTCGTTACCGACCGCCTCGTGGAGCATGCGCAGGCCGAGCTCCTGGGAGGGGGGTGGAGAGGGAGAGGGGCATATGGGAAGGGGCAGTGTTGATGATGTCAGCGAAATCATAGTCGGCATCATTTGTTTTAGATGTCCAGATATCAGGGGAGGGATGCAAACCGTGTAAATGACACAAACATATCCAAGAAAGAAAGTACGGAAGAGAGCAAGAGTAATGATCTATTTCTTTATTGCCTGGAGACCCGGAGAGATGTAAACCATAATCAACACTAATATATCCAAACCATATGAGCCTTATCTTGGCCGCAACTGAGACATCCTTTCCCCTATTATTGCCATAACCGCTGGTGACCATAGCCGCAAGGGGTGGCGACCACACTGAATGGCGACTGGACGGATGGTGGGCAGCAACTTGCATCTGCCCCTTCATTTAATCTGGGAATTCCCTGCATTGTGTCGCTACCCTCCATCTCTACCGCTTCATCGCACACGAAGCATCACCCAGTTGGGATATGCCCTCACCTGCAGGCAGGCGTCACGGTGACTTCTCTGCACCGCGCCCAATACCAGGCAAACCCCGCAACTCACTCCTCACAATTTTGCCTCACACAACAGCCATGTGTCCCCCCTCACCTGCAGATACGCGTCACGGTGGCTGCTTTGCATCGCCCCGAGGATGGTGGCGATCCCTCCCGCCTCCACCAGCTGCTGGATGCGCTCCGGGCTGTCCTCCACCAGCGCCGCTGCGGGGGAACGACGAGCAGGCCAACACAGACAAAATGCTTGGACTTGTTTGTGCTAGGTTGTTCAAAGAGTGGTTGCGGGTGGTATGGGGTCGGGTGGGGTGGGGTGGGGCACAGCAAGCGCTGATCAGGAACCAACGCCGGCCGACAAGCAGGCCTACACAGACAAATGCTCGGGATGGATGGGAATACCATTGGCTCAAAACGAGGGTGAGGGGGGACAGTGAGGGGAGGGGCAACAGAGATAGGAGGCTTGAGTTAAGATATTGTTGAAACAGATATTGTAGGTGGTATGAGGGGGGGTGCGGACAAGGGCTGGCGAAGGGCCAAGACAGGATGACTAGAATCGGGCAAACGAGGAACAAGCCGGGGCGAGCAAGGGCAGCAAGGGGACCTCCCAACAGGGGGGGGGAAGCAGGCTGGGAGAGACTTCCCCAAAAAAATAGAAAGAGAAAAAATAGTTTTCATTTGTTTAGGGGCGAGGGGAGGAAATGCCGGCAGATGCCAATAGGACATCGAGGCAGGGTCTCAGCACGGACACAGCGTGGCACGTCTTGACAAATGACATGGATGATGACGGACAGATTCACACAAGCAACTGGAAGAACGACGAGACACCAGTAACAACCTGGTCAGGTTCAAGTAACAAGGTTGCAACACCCACCTCACAAGCCACCCACCCCGCTAGCCACGTACCTTTTGCTCACAGCCGCTGCACACAGACGACACGACCAGACAGGACTACTCCCTCAAGCCACTTATACTTTGTACTTACATACCTATACTTTATACAGGATACTATATACTTACATGCCTATACTTTATACAGAACTCTTCCCACCCCAGCCCATCCCCCTACCGAGCGCGTCGCATCCCTTCTCCTGCACACGCTCCTCGTCCGGGTGGCCCCGCACCGCCCCCAGCAGCAACGGGATACCCCCGGCGTCCGCCGCCGAGACCCGAAACTTATGGTTCTCCCGCACCAGCAGCAGCAGGAGCGAGCACGCCACCTCGGCCAGCCCCGGGAACTGGCCGTGGCGCCGGAGGGCGGCCAGAATCAGGCCGACGAGGTCGCCGGAGAGCACCTGCGCCAGGGTCTCAGGGGTCGGGCTCTCCAGCAGGGTGATCAGGCACCTGGGCATTGTGAAAGGGTGTGGGAAAAAAAGGGAGGATTATCAGAAAGGGGCATGGGGAAGCAGCGTTCAGATGAGGCATTGGGAAGGGGCATCCAAAGAAAAGCAAGGGGCATTGGCAGGGGGCCATCAAAAAGGGGGATTCCAAAAGGGAATCAGGAAAAATGCACTGGGAAAGTGGCCTTGGACATGGCACCCAATGAGGTGTCCCGGGGAAGTATCATCGATGTATATATACCGGCACGTGGCTTCCTGCGGTGCAAGGTGTTTCCCCCAGATTATTCATGAACTTGAAAATTACACATGAAGCAACATTCTACTTATGAACGCTACTCCAGTACATTACATTTACTAAAGCGTCCAATTACCACTTACGAAGCAGTGCTACTTGTATCATGGAAAAGCATCCATCCTTCTTGCGCGCGGCCTGAGCGTGCGGTCCTTGTCCCACACCTACTGTGAACTCCCATGCAACAATTCCAAAAGACTTCAATTAACACAATTAAAACATACAAGGTATCCATCCTACCTGCAAGCGGACTTCAACTAGCACTATCGAAACATAAAAGGTACTCTTCCTACCTGCACGCGGCCTCCTGTGCGGACGCGTGCTCGTTGTGCACGAGCATGCCCCCCAGCAGGACGTCGAGAGCGCGGCTCTCCACCAGCGTGGCGCGGCACGAGGGCGAGGGCGCGCCCATGCGGGCCAGCAGCGACGCTGCCGCCACAAACAACATGGCCGCGTGCGGGTGCGCCCTGGGGGAAAATGGGGGCGGAAGGCAGGAGGCATGACAGAGGACGGGAGGAAGGAAACGGGACTTAGGGACGGAAGGCAGGAGGCATGACAGAGGAAGGGAGGAAGGAAACGGGACTTAGGGATGGAAGGCAGGAGGCATGACAGAGGAAGGGAGGAAGGAAACGGGACTTAGGGACGGAAGGCAGGAGGCATGACAGAGGAAGGAAGGAAGGAAGGAAGAAAGGAAACGGGACTTAGGGACGGAAGGCAGGAGGCATGACAGAGGAAGGGAGGAAGGAAACGGGACTTAGGGACGGAAGGCAGGAGGCATGACAGAGCCTCACCTAGGCTGTGCTTGACGCATCATCATGGGGGGGGAGATAAAACAGCATCGTGGGGGGGAGTGGCAAAACAGCATGGCCCTGTAGGGGTTGAAGGGGGGAGGGATCAAGCAGAAGGGAGACAAAGGAGGGCGGGTGGAGGAGGGAGAGGAAGGGTAGGTGGAAGAGGGAAAGGAAGGGCAGGTGGAAGAGGGAAAGGAAGGGCAGGTGGAAGAGGGAAAGGAAGGCAGAGAGCATGGTCACACCGAAACGGAACACCGGGAAAAAATCACTAGAACCTGCCCACCGTGGCCACAGGCTCGACCTACTGCATGCCACCCAGCGCTGCATCCGTGCCACCGCACTACAAGGGACGGGAAGGGACCCAAACGGAAAGGTCACTGTGACCACTGGTCACTCTGACCACAAACGACGGATAACCACTTCCCAACTCACTGCATGCCCCCCAGCGCCGCGTCGATGCCCCCGCCATTGATGACCTGTCCTCCAAGCTCCGCCCCCGCCACGTGCGCGAGCGCCTCGCACCCGACCTCCTGGATCGCCTCGTCGCGCCGGTGGAACTCCATCGCGCCCACCATGGCCTGGACCCCGTCCTGCCCAACGACCATCTTTCGGAACGCGTCCCCGAACGGAACCGCCGAGGGCTCCCTTGCTGGAGGGGCCGGGCTGGCGCTTCGTGACGGGTGGCGGGGGCTCGCGAGCGGCGCGTGCCGAGGGCTGGCGAGACCATTCGCCGCGTTAATGCTGTCACTCGTACTGCTGGAGGACGTCCCCGTGAGCCTCGCCAGGGAGAAGAGCGCCGCCTCGACGACACGCGCGCGCATGCGGTGATCCATCAGGCTCGACACGAGCATGCTCACGCAGTCGTGGACCACGCCGCGTCCGCCAGGATTAACGCTCCCGCCCTTGGCCCCGGCCCGGGACGATGACAGCGGCCCCCCCGCCCCGTTCGAGCTACCATTCCACCCGCCGCTCGCGGTGCTCTCGCTCTGCCCCCCGGCGACCATGCCGACCGCGAAACAGCCTGCCAGCGCGACGCCCTCCACATCCCCGCTGTCCCGCATCGTCTCGACGATGATGCTCACCGCCGCGCGCCAGTCCGGAGGGCTGCCCGCGCCCCCCCCAGACTCCACCAGAAGAGCCGCCGCGCGCGCCAGGCTGGGGGCCGTCGGAAGGTATGCGTCCCACTCCTCCTCCGTCAAGTGCTTCCGGAGCACAGTCGCCCCCGAGAGACCCTCAAAGAAGGCCCGGCGGAACGTGCCCGCGCTCACCCGGCCCAGACTCCCGCCCCCGACGCCTGCCAGCATGAGCGCCACCACCGAGAGAATGTCCCGCCCAGGGTCCCTGGGCTCCACCGCGTCCGCCTCCCTGCCGGCCGCGCTCGCCGCCGCGCCGCGCGGCATCCGATGGTGAGGCTCGGGCATGGGGTGCGACCGGGGTCGGGCTGATTCAGCCCCACCCTTCGCCGGCGTCCTCGCTGGTGTGGACGGGACCGACCCAGAGGCCACAGACGCTGCGGCACTGCTAGCAGCTGTCACGCCCCCAGGGACCGCCATCAATCCAGGCCCAGGAGCCGTTATCCCAGAGGCCGCATCTGACTCGGCCATCGCGGTTGGGGTGGCAAGCCCTGGGGCTCCCCCCCCGGCCACCGCCCCGGCTTGCCCCCTCTTCTTCTGGGCCATGTACTCCTCCTTGGCGCGCGCGTACTCCTCAGGGGTCAACTTGGCACGCCCGGCCCGCGACTGCTGCGACCCCGCCACGCTGCCAGCTGTCGCGCTCTCGGGGTATCCCATGCTGTTGGCGACCGACGCACGGGGGGAAGCCGCCTCACCTGCCGCAGCCGCTGCCGCGGCGGACCGCTCCTCCTCGGTCGTCCGCGTGGAGATCACTAATCCTCTTGCCACCACCGACCCTGCAGCAGCAGCAGCTGCTACTTCTGCTGCAGCGGCACTGCCGACACTTGTGGTCCTCGAGGCAGCCTTGGTGGCAGCCGCTGCCGGCGTAGCCTCAGAACCCCGTGAAGTAGCAGACACTGCCGCAGTCGCAGCTGCAAGGGGGGCACCCGCACCCACTCCCGGCGCCTTCGGCTGCTGCCCCTGCGGCGGTTTTCCTGACTCCACAGCGCTTGTGGACCTCTTAATGCTCCCCCCGGATCCGCTGCCCGCTGTCACTGCTGCCACCGTGGCACCGGCCTGCTTGGCAGCGTCGGATAATGCCGAACGGAGAACCCCCGCGGATGCCGTGCTGCTGCTGCTCACAGTCCTGCCAGGTGGCGCCGTCTCCTTGCTCACGCCCACTTGCTCCCCCACCACATCATCCCGTTCCTCTTCACCCTCCTCGCCCTCCTCGCCCTGCTCCTCCAGTGCGACCTCCTCGGCATCTGCCCACTCATGCTCACCCGCTGCCGCCCCTCCCAAGTCCCGTCCCTCCCTCTCCTCATCCTCCTCACTTCCCTCGCCTTCAGCGTCCCTGCCTGCCCCCGGCCCCCTCACTAGCGCCTCCTTAGCTTCCTGTTCCTCCTCCTCCTCTGCCAGAAGCGCACCCAGGTCCACTGCCTCCCCATCATCCACCGCACTCTGGAAGTCATCCTCGTCCTCGCCCGCATAAATCTCATCCGGGTCGCGCTCCTCGGGCGGCCTGCCCCACTCGTCATCCTCCTCCTCCGGCTGCCCCTCCTCTCCCTCTCCCTGATCACGCCCCTGCACCTCCTCGTCCGAATCCTCCGCCTCCGCGCGCCCTCGCTCCTTCCCTTTGTCACGAGCCCTTTCCTCCTCACTCTCATCATCGCTACCCACCGGGACACCCGCGCGGGGCCTACCCACGATCCCTCCAGGGCCCATCCGTGTCGGTGTCCTCGATGCTGTCGTACGTCCCATCGCCGCTGCCCGTCCCACGGGTGATCTCTCCAGAGGGGACACCCCCCGCCTGCTGCCCACCCCCGTCCCGGCAACCGATCGCTCAGACCGTGGGACCGCGTCTGACGTGGGCGCGCTGTCCTCGCTCGAGGAACCCAGGGCGGCATCGTTGGGCTGCCGGAATAACCCTCCCTCCTCATCATTGTCCCCCTCCTCATCACCTGCGGGCGGCGTAGTACCGGATGCCAGCGTGCTCTTCTTCTTCTGCTTCCCACCGGCACTCGCCCCACCGGCGGCCGTCTTGAGCGACAAGAAGCCCTGAAGGGGGGTCTCGAGCGCACCTGCGCCGCCGCGGCGCGCGTTGCCAGTGCCATCGTCGACAAAGAGCGGGTTGAAGCTGCACAGGGGATCCCAAAGTCCCATAATGGATGGGAGAGTCAGGGTGGAGTGGCATGAGGGCATTGAAGCACACAATGAGAGATCAGGTATGCCAAAGAAAAGGGAATTGTTTGCATGGAAGGAATAAGAGCAGAAGTGGAGCGACATGGGTCAAGCCTACACAACATGTCCAAATATAAATAGATCAAGAAGAGCCCACCCACCGTAGTGGGTGGGGTGGCTCGCCTCTTCATGTAATGATGAAAAATCATGACTAATAACTCTAAGAAATCAAACATACTCATCCCGGCGTGAAGTCTCCGTTCTCAACTTTCAAGATATGTAGTCAATACATCTTTAAAATGCAAGGTATATAATTAATACATCTAAACTATGCAAGGTCTATAGTTAGTACAATATCTAAAATACGCCAGGTATATAGTTAATACATCTAAAGTATGCAAGGTCTATAGTTCGTACAATATGTAAAATATGCCAGGTATATAGTTAAAACATCTAAAATACCATACTCACCCCGGTGTGGAGTCCCCATTGTCATCCCCGCTGTCCTGCCCGTCCTCGTCATCATCCTCCGACAGGAACGCGTGTGGGCTCGTCTCCGAATCATTGTTGCTCGTGAACAGCGGATTGTATGACGAGGGGCGGCTCGTCTTGACCCACAGGTCCTCCCCCAGGAGCATCTCGGCCAAGTTTCCCCCAGGGTGGCCCGCGCGAGAGGAACCAGGGCCCACGCTGCCCCCAGGGAGAGATGTCGGGGTGAGCGGCGGGCGTGCGCCCGAGGGGGTCGCCGCCGCCGCTCCAGCAGAGGATGACGACTGGCCGCCAGCACCCTCGGATCCCAGAGACTTGGCGGGGGGCAGGGAATCCTTGCTAGGGCCCTCCGAGGGGAGCCCCCCCGCCTTCCCTGTGGTGGCGGCAGCAGCAGAAGGAACGCCTTCCTTGCCGGCAACCTCTCTACGGGTGGCTTCCCCGGAAGAGGTCGGCACGTTTGGGTTCCTCCCTGCCAGGGACAGCAGCTCCTGGCTGGCCACCGCCGCCGTTGAGAGGGCGCCCGCGCTGACCTGGGACGCCAGGGTCCCTGACGCACCCAGCCCCGCCGCCACCGCCGCTGACCCCTCCTTTGCGGCGGCACTCGCGCTCGCTCCTGTGGTCGCCGAGACTGAGGTGCCGGAGGACAGCGCGGTGGCCAGGGGTGCCGAGGGGCGGCCAGGCGCCACCACCTGGCTTGCGTTGGATGCGGACGCAAGCAGCGGGGCCGCTTCCGTCGCTGCCGCCGTCCTTCCCTCTGCGAGTGATGTCTTCTGAGCCATGCTGCCGTTGGCACTTGCGGCCCCCTCAGGCAGGCTAATACCTACGGCATCCGCCATGGCCGCGATGTCGGTGGCCGATCGAGAGATGGAGGGCGGTAGATCGTCATACCCGGCCGACCCGACGATTGACCCATCCTCCTTGCTATTTTTGGCGCCCTTGTCCTCGGGGACCGCTTTCGTCGCCGCTGCCACGACACCCTCTCCCGTCGCCACGTCGACCTCGCCCTCCCCATCCCCATCTCCCTCGGCCTCCACTTCGATCGGGACTGGTTTGGACGACTTCCCGGCCGCAAACTCGGCCGCCGTGACGGTGGCCACGATGGCCACGCCGGCCTTGTCGCTCCGCTGGCTCGCCTCCCCTTTGTAGCTCTTCATGCGGAACACCTCTGGGACGTTCTCGTCCCCGCCACCGCCACCCACACCACCACCCACGCCGCCCGCCTTCTCCCCGCTCTTTCCCTTGGCATCCTCCTTACGGCCACCCCGCCGGCTAAACAGGCCGCCGCTCCGCTTCTTGCCGGCGCTACCCATGGAGCTCTGCGGGCGCCGGCCGCCCCCGAAGCAACCGAACGCCGGCACAAAGCCCCCGTCGTCGTCCGAGTCGTCGCCCGCGGGGAGTGGCGTCTTGCCCAGGGCCGCGGCCGCCGTGGCCCCGGGTGCCAGGTGGCTCGCTGCGACCTTTCCTGCCGCACCGACCGCCGCACCCGTGGTGGTGTCCACCCGACCACCGGGGATATTTTTAGCTCCTCCTCCCCCCGATACGACCCCCTCGGCTGCAGCCACGCTCGACGCAGTCTCATACGCATCCGCGATCACCGTCGGGCCCACAATCGCAACATGCTCCGAGGCCTGCTGGATGCCGGGGCGGTCGGCAGGGTCCGCCTCCGTGCAGCGCAGGGCCAGGTCAACCAGGGTGTCCAGGGCGGAGGAGGGCCACGAGAGGGCCGGCAGGCAGTGGGGGGAGAGCTGGCCCCCGTCACGCCGCGTCTCGGCGACGCGCTGGCGGAGCGAGGGCAGGGGCAGGGTCGGGTCAAGGAGAGACCTGCCTGTGACGAGCTCCAGAAGGAGCAGGCCGTAGCTGCGGGGTGAGGGGGGGGGGTAGGTGGGGCGAAAGACAAATGGCGAGGGCAAGTGGGAGTTTGGGGGGCGGGGAGGTGTCAGGAATTAGGGGGGGGAGGGGGGGGGGGGGGAGGAGCAAAACAGGATTTCCGCATGACTGCTCGTCTAGGTCGATGGAAACCACCCGGTTCGTGGGAAGGCTTGGTGTTGTGTTTTACAGACGTGAATTAATGTGCAACGCATGCAGCGTGCGCCAAAACATGTGCTCGGTTAGAATACGATTCAGCCTTCGCAGATACGATACAGAAAGTACAGCCTTTAGCTCAAACCCCGCAAACAAAAAAGCTGTGCTAGGAGCAAGATTACCGTGCCTGCGCGTTTGATAAGGTGAGCGGTTGTGGCACATGTAGCCTCCTTTCCCGCCCCCCCATCCCACCCCACCGCCTGCTTCCCCCACCCACCCCACCCACCCACCTGTACATGTCGCCCGCGAATGTCGCCTGGCCGCTCACGATGCACTCAGGGGCCACCCAATGGGGCAGCGGGGGAACCCCCTTCGGGTTCCGAAACGCCAGCGGCTGCAGGAAACCCCCCAACAGCGTCTTGATGCTGTCGGCGGCAAAGGTCCGATGCACCACATTCTCCGCACACATGCCGCCATGGGGCACGCCAGCCCCCCCGGCAACCCCACCCCCGCTTGTACCGATCGCGCGGGCCCCCTCGGAATGAAGCACGTGGAGGGCCTCAGTCACCCCCACAATTACGTGCATGCGGTCCTCGATAGAGAACATGGTGGCGGGATTGGCGGCATTCGCCGGAGGTGACAGCTTGGCCACGTCCACAACCGCAGCTCCTCCGGCACTAGCTGCCGCGCCCACGGATCCTGGTCCAGCGCCGGTGGAAGCTGGGACGGAGGCGGCAGAATCCGGGGCCTTGCCCACAGAGGTAGGCGCAGCAGGGGAGGAAGAGGCCAGGGCCGCCTCTCGATGCGCATCCAACCGCTGCCGAAGTGTCGAGTCGCCATACTCGTACACTTTGGCACGCTTGTACCCGTCGCAGCACGCCGCCAGCATTACTGCCACCCCGACCTGCCTCCCCCTCGCGGCCCGTGCGCTCGCCGCCTCTGCTTTCGCCGCGGCGACATACTCGGAAGCGGGCTGCGACCCGAACGACTCCGGTTTACTGTACCGGACAACCACGGGCTTGCCCTGGTAGCTGCCCTTGTAAAGGCGAGCGGCCCCGTCCTCACCGACTTGGTCCGAGAATTTGTTCGCAGAGGCGACGAGCTCGGCCCATTCGATGAGGCGGAACTCGGGCAGGAGACCCGGGCGTGACGAGCTGGCGTTGGGGGGGCCAGAGGACGAGCCGCCTCCGGACTTGGCCGCTGAGGACGTGCCGGCTTCCTTGGCAGCATCCGGCTCGTCGCCTTTCTTCTTGTTGCGCTTGCCCTGGGGTGGGGGGAAGGATGGGGGGGGGGAGGGGATTGGGGGGAAAAGAATGGGCAGGCATGGGTGCAGGGGGCACGATGACGGGGCAGTATTTTCTCTATGCTGAGTTTCAGAGACATTAAAATAACTGTTCGTTATGAATTCAGGCTTACTGATCATGGCAGGCACGAGAGGGTGGGTGGGACCGACGACGACGAGAAATGGCTGCCACCGGTGCAAAGGATTGTTGCAAAAGTGTACCTTCTGAAAAAGAATTATTGCAAGGGATTAAAAGGGTACACATCATGGCCAAAAACAGCGCAGCCTGGAGGGCAAACGTGGGGGCAAAAGGAAAAAGGACAGGAGGGTGGAAGAGAACAGGCGTTAACGGTGTGGTAGAGAGGCCTTATGCAAGGGCCATTCATGATAACGATCAAACCAACAGTACCGAAACGAATAGGACTTCAAGTTCTTTGCTGCGCCTACGCTCTGGGCTGAGCCATCCCAAGTGCACCATCCAGGGCCGATGGTCAAACCGCTACAGAGGACGCTGCAGATGTGGCCCGTCGTGCAGGCATTCCCGCCATGCCTCTCGCAAAATTCGCTACGAATGTGCACACCGGGCCATATTCTATCCAAACAACCATCCGCGCAAGCTGCTGCCCGCGTGAACACGTGAAGTAGATTTAGTGCTCTGACAGAAGCAATCACGCCGCGGAAGCTACACGCACTGGATTTGCCAAGAGCGAACTACCAGCAGGCTCACACGTCGAATGCAATAAAAGAAACACGTTGATTAAACGCACCCCTCGGCCTAGGAGATTTTGAAGCCAGTCCTTCCCCATGCCTGGAGTTAAGCTAGCACGAGTTGTGCTGCCTAATACGCCAGACCCGATGAGGCCTGCAAAGCAATTGTGCAAGCAGTCCACGCCATGCGCATTGAGTCACAGGAGAAGATATCAAGCTCCGGGTAGGATGCGGTAGTCGGTTCCACTCGCGACGTTTGAGGTAGAGCTTAGCTCTTCGTGTTCAATAATGAAGAACCTACCGCGAAAATTTCAAAACTCGCTGAATCCATTCTCAAGATCCTCAAGCGCCGTATGTATGCATTGCACTGCCTTCCGGCACTCGTGATGGATCGGATAAACTGATGGCCATTAAGACATGATCCTGAATTTCACGTTTTGTTAGCGCGTCCACTCGTTCTATTTTTTCTCTGCACCGGTAAATCTAAGATGCTCCTATCTGTCAAATGGTAAATCAATCCGTTCGGGCCACTTCCCGCCCTAATATTTCCACCAACGGAAACGATAAGCATTGTGTAGTAGCCTCCTCAATGGCGTTAAGCTAAATTACGGAAACTGGCCCGCATTATCAAGACGGGATATTCAGGCCGTGCTCTTTTAGGACGCAGGCCATGCATCCATGCAGCACGGAAGCAGAACGGCTTATCAATTTCCAAATGTTCGTCAATGCCATTTCGTGCAACTTCGAGGATGCACGCACCGTCGCACCCCTGCATACCCCCTGGCGAGAATACCGTTAGCGAAAAATAACTCCACGGCAGTTATTTAGTTTGTTAGTTGAATCCCACGCCGCACATCTGCGGCAGTACAATACCTGAAGCCTCCCTGCTTCCGTACATGGTCCAAACCAGAGATTCATGACCAATGATTCATGATCACTTCCAAGTTTGTTAGAAGTTTCGCGCCGCACACTCCGCAGACCACAGTTGGAACTTGGAAACTCCGCAACGCTCCACATGGAATCGACGGCGTGCAAAAATCGAAATTAACTTCCGGCCGGAATGTAACTGCACGTCTTGCCGTTGGATGTGTATGTTGTTGTTGTTGTTGTTGTTGTTGTTGTGTCCCACGCCGCACATGGGCAGCGGGATGTGTATGTACATACAGTGTCATACAGACTACAGTAGGCCCGTTGCGGACGCCAGACGAAATCCTGGTCAATGGGCACCGATTTTGAGATTTTGGGAGCGTGACTGAAGTGACGGTAAGATTGGCCCTTGCATCGCCACGTGTGCATACCGGGAGATAATTTTGATCGCCAGCACTCTCTGCTCGCTGGTCCGAGCAGGGTAAAGGGCAGCCATTTCTACGTGCCCACCATCCTTTTACTGACGGAAAAGTGTCCGCCACGCAGCTCTTAGATACAGAAGATGGTGGCCCTGACTCTACCTGCGAGTTACGCACCATGTGACCAAGTGCGACGAAAGGCAGCCTGCGTGGCCGGCCGACTGCAACCGCTTTCTGGAGGCTTACGTCCAGGTGAACGCCCGTGTTTTCTGCTAAAAAGACTGCCGCAAAGTTAGCACGACTGTTGTACAGGCAAATATCTTATTGTGATGGGAAGTTTTGCTTGTGTAACTTCCATGTGAAACAGGAAAGCTGGCGGAGTGTTTTACAAACAAAGTGAACTCTGCAGGGTCGATTGTCAAGCGTGCGCAGCATTCGATGGCGTGAGTACCTAGCTGAGCTCCTTACATGGATATGAAGTCTGAGCTTTTTTTTTTTTGCCCTGCAGCCTCGGGTTGCTTCCCCCGAGGCTGGGTGATCCAATGTAGACCACGCACGCAGCGGGCAGGCGTGAGCCAGCGTCATCATCGTGAATTAAATGCATTTTTGTAACGCGTATTCCCTGGGGGAATAGAACGTTGCACAGTATGGAAATTCCACGCTGGCGACAACTATGCTCAGTTTCGTAGTGCTCTGTTCTATCGCTCGCTCGTGGCTTTTGCAATGTTCTAGTTCAATGACAGTAGGTGCCTCGAAAGGAACTGAAATAGGCGAATATTGCTCTCAGGTGGTTGGTTGGGTGGTTAGTTAATATGAGTATAGTCGCGTAGTGGGATGCTTATGGCCGCATGCAAATTGCGGAAATCTCACACACTTGCAGCCGTGCCGAGTCCGCATCGTCTTCCCAAGTCGCTCCCGCGTCATCGAGGCGGGAGCTGCTTTTGAGCCTAGCCGCTGCCACTGCCGTGTCTACGGCACTATTCACGAGGCCCGCTCTGTCAGGTATGCCAATGTTGCCGCAAGGCTATACGTGTATTAATAAAGTAAGTATCTAAGCACGTACTGGGCTGGAGCTATGACGGGGTGGGCGTACTTCTTGCTCTGTGGAACTTTCCGACAGTGCCTAAAGTAAATTTGCTGCATGCCTCGCTCTGCGGCAGTGTCCTACTAGATCCTGGCAAACCGACCCCTCAATGCCCTTCTAGACTTTGAAAGGGTGTCGCCCTCGCGAAGCCTAGTGAGTAGCCAAACAATTATGTTGCACACCTTGCCTGATACATCATATGGTAATAGCTTACTGGTATTAGCACAGCGTCCAGGTATTTACCATTGATCGAATAGGAAAGCCGGAAGAAGGTAGGACGAGATCTCCCTGCACTCCAGGATCAAATGGATTATTACTACAAACTACTTACCACTGTCGTGCATTCCTGCTGCTACCGTATGGTTGTATCTCTTTCTTGGGTTATTCATTAATGCTTTTATAAAAGTATTCCAGATGAAGGGATCCTATTTGCATACCTGGTACCACCGTATTTCTTGTATAAAGTAATCCAGATGATTAGAATCCTATTTAATTTCCTGGTACTACCGTATCCCTGCATCTCTTTCGTGCATCTGTCGGGGGGTGACAGGGGGGCTTCTCACTTACACATTTTCTTCGTCAGCTTGGCTCGTGCCCGCCTCACACGGCAGCAGTTGACATAAGAAACCGTACAGTTGACCTGCTGACGAAAAGCTCCCCGCAGCTCACCTGATTAAGGAACCTCGCAGCCTGCTCTCCGCTTAGAAATCCATCCCTTCCTCTCTTCCCCCCTTCTGCTCCCCTGTCTGACATTACCCAGCACGCTATGGCCTTGCCTCCCACCCTCTCGATGCCCAATCGCGTTGGCACCATCCATTCCACCCACAGACACGCACATGCACGCCCAAACACGCGCGCGCACACATAGGAAAACACACAGGCACACACACAGGCACACACACAGGCACACACACAGGCACACAGGCACACAAACACAGGCACGCACCACGCAGGCACACCTTCCTACCCCTGGCCCCTGCCCCTCCCCCATCCTGTCCCGTGCCACCGCCCCCTTCAAACCGTTTATGTCCTGCCCTACCCATATCACATCCTATCCTTCTCACAATCAGAGTTTCTGGCTGCCGTCTCCCTGGCTGGCCTTCGTCCCTAGCAGTTGGGCGCGTGCCACTGCCAGCTTTACTTGGATCCGCATGGTAAACTTGGGTCCACAAATAATACGGATTATGGTGCATGCATCGATAGTAAGTTTTGGTAAATCTTCAAGTGCGCAGGTCACAACGACAGTCCCTGACAATGCCTCGACCTCGAGGAGTACCTTTGTTACTGACTGTGTTATGGACTGCGCCCACACAACCCCCGTGCTCTGTTCCTGTTTTGTTTCCTTTTCCCAATGGGCCCGCCATCCTCTGTTTCTGTTTTTGGCAGAGGAGAGCCTCAAGCAGTATGAGGACGAGATCGACAAGTTTAAGATCACCGTCCCTTCTGGTAATTTCCTAGAACTGAAAATTTGATCTGGTTCTGGTGAGTGCTAAACCAAAGGAATTTGGCTTCTTCTTTTTTCTGGCGAGTTTTTCAGGGAGTTCGAGTTTTTCGGAACAAAGGAATCCCACCTCTAAATCAGTCATGGCGAGCCCTGGAAAGATGGGTTCTTGCCTTCTTATGGTCAGTCCCTGCGGGCCACCAATTCTAAGTTATTTGCACTTTTCGCAGCAAACCGTCCGATTGTGTGATATCCTTGCACATTTGCAGCAAGGGATTCATTCCGTGGGATGTGGTTTTGATTGACCTTTCGACGGTTCCTTCGAGTCCTTTGCTGCTTGGCTGCCATGCTGCTGGTGGCGTAGGGCGTACGTATTTTCAAGCTGCCATGTGTATTTCGGACTGACCTGGGTCGCTCACACTGCTGGCCCCTGCAGGGTGGGCCATGGGCGAGGGCGGCGCGACGGCCCAGCGCCGCGTGGTGGCGTTCTACCCGCCAGACGATCCTGACTCAAACGGTACGTCAAGGTGGAGGGCAGCATGGCCCGTACGTGAAGGTGGGGGGTAGCACACGTCAAGGTGGGGGGGAGCACACGTCAAGGTGGGGGGAAGCACACGTCAAGGTGGGGGGAAGCACACGTCAAGGTGGGGGAGCACACGTCAAGGTGGGGGGGAGCACACGTCAAGGTGGGGGGCAGCACACGTCAAGGTTGGGGGGCAGCACACGTCAAGGTGGGGGGAAGCACACGTCAAGGTGGGGGGGCGCACACGTCCAGGTGGGGGGAAGCACACGCCAAGGTGGGGGAGCACACGTCAAGGTGGGGGGAAGCACACGCCAAGGTGGGGGGGAGCACACGTCAAGGTGGGGGGCAGCACACGTCAAGGTTGGGGGGCAGCACACGTCAAGGTGGGGGGAAGCACACGTCAAGGTGGGGGGGCGCACACGTCCAGGTGGGGGGAAGCACACGTCAAGGTGGGGCTGTAGCATTGAAGGGCACGCCCCTCCCGGCTGATTTCCTTACAGGAGTATGAGTGTGCCCTGTTCTACCCACCCTAACGGAATGGTCGCATCATAAGGAATTGTAGTATACAGTAGTATCGTATACAGTGTAGGGACTAGTAGTATACAGCAGTATAGTATACAGTATAGGGAATAGTAGTAGCAATAATAGTAGGGCAAGGTGCCTGGTAGGCCCACACACTTTCCAGGCATTAAATGCTCTTGTTCCAGCCGCGCTGTTGAGTCCCTGACGGCCAACCTAGCTGTACTTAATGACCACCTAATGATTAACCTAGCTGTACTTAATGACCACCTAATGATTAACCTAGCTGTACTTAATGACCACCTAATGATTAACCTAGCTGTACTTAATGACCACCTAATGATAAACCTAGCTGTACTTAATGACCACCTAATGATTAACCTAGCTGTACATAATGACCATCTAATGATTAACCTAGCTGTACTTAATGACCACCTAATGATTAACCTAGCTGTACATAATGACCATCTAATGATTAACCTAGCTGTACTTAATGACCACCTAATGATTAACTTAACTGTACTTAATGACCACCTAATGATTAAGCTAGCTGTACTTAATGACCACCTAATGATTAACCTAGCTGTACTTAATGACCACCTAATGATTAAGCTAGCTGTACTTAATGACCACCTAATGATTAACCTAGCTGTACTTAATGACCACCTAATGATAAACCTAGCTGTACTTAATGACCACCTAATGATTAACCTAGCTGTACATGATGACCATCTAATGATTAACCTAGCTGTACTTAATGACCACCTAATGATTAACCTAGCTGTACATAATGACCATCTAATGATTAACCTAGCTGTACTTAATGACCACCTAATGATTAACTTAACTGTACTTAATGACCACCTAATGATTAAGCTAGCTGTACTTAATGACCACCTAATGATTAAACTAGCTGTACTTAATGACCACCTAATGATTAAC
>RPFO01000102.1:470821-528321 GCA_009746045.1 Mesostigma viride | reverse complement strand
ACAGGCTGTGACCACTCCTGCCATCGTCCTTGTCCACGTTCTGTTTCTATTTAATGAGCATGGTTACCACCAATGTCGGCGTGCGCCACCCCACCATTTGTATCAATCCTCCATCCATCACCCCTTCTTCTGTCACCCCCTGAGCAGTGAGCATCATCACCACCAACGTCGGCGCCGACCACCCGACGATGGGCAGCTTTGGTGATGCGTACGGGTTTGGCTTCCGGCTGGTGCGTGACGCAGGGATCAATGAGGGGGAAATTGTTAACTCTTTTTTTTTTTTTTTTCCTGGATGCATACGGCTTTGGCTCCCGGCTGGTACGTGACAGGAGCCAAATAGGTACAAGGATAACTCGTTGCTTTCTGGTGGCATGGGAGTTTGGCTCCAGGCTGGTACATGATGAAAATTAGCTGTTGTTTTCCGGTTGAAAGCATGAATTGGTAGTTTTGGTTTCCAGCTGCTTTGTGAAAACTTAATGAAAAATGTAAGCCAATGGGTGTTTGCATCGGCTTCTCTGATTTCCCAGCTGAAGCAGTTGGAAATTTGTACGCTCCACCTCACCCCTCTCCCCCACCCCTGCGCCAATGCCCGACCCCTACCTCACCCTGACCCTGCCAATTGCATCATGGCATTGCCATTGCTGGTCCTGTTTTGGCCGTAGGTGGGTGGCCTGGACCGCCGCAACGCCAAGGAGAGGCCGCAGAAGGCAGTCCTCTTGGACACCAAGTCCCGCAACGGTGAGCTGAGGACCGTGCGCGTAATACAGCAGTGCTAGTGTCGGTGGCAGTAGTCCATGCCCGTAGCAGCAGTTGATGCCCCACGTAAGGCGGTCATTTTGGACAAGGAGTCTCGAAATGGTGAGCTGGCCATGTGCTTTTGGGGGCAATGGTAGGACAGTGCTGCTACTGGCTGTTGCTGTAGCAGTCACCGTAGCTCCAGGTAAGGCTTTCCACTTGGCCCAACGAGTGCCTGTGACAACAAATCTGGTTTATTAATAATTGTAGCTTGCTTGTTGAGAAATGTATCAGTGGGGAAGCATCCTTTGTTGCGTTGCAGTCGTTAGTATATTGTTTTGTTTGCATGTACCCACGAAACGATATTGTGTGCATGCAAAGGTCCGCCATCTATTTCAAGGGGCCACCGTCTATTTCAATGGTCCACCGTCTACTTCAAGGGTCCACAGTCTGAGTACCCCATTTCAATGGTCCACTGTCTACTTAAAGGGTCCACAGTCTAAGTACCCTATTTCAATGGTCCACCGTCTACTTCAAGGGTCCACAGTCGAAGTGGTACATGCCTGCAGGCATCGCTGACATCTGTTCTGAAGAATGCAGACTTTATGAGCAGACCCCACCCCCTTCCCTAAACCCCAATCCCAAGCTGGCTCCCCCCTCCCCTCCAAACACACACACACACACACACACACACAAACACACACACACACACACACACACACACACACACACACACACACACACACACACACACACACACAAACACACCACCACCACCACACACAAACAAACACCCCCCACACACTAAAATATCCTCAGCAGGATAAAGGCATCCTTTCTAACAACAACCCCCCCTCCTTTCCCATTCCACCCACCCACCCACCCACCCACCCACCCACCCACCCACCCACCCACCCACCCACCCACCCACCCACCCACCCACCCACCCACCCACCCACCCACCCACCCACCCACCCACCCACCCACCCACCCACCCACCCACCCACCCACCCCCAATTCACACAACCCCCCTCACCCCCACACACGCACATGCAACATCACCCACGCACCCCCTACGGGATGCAGACATCTACTATGTGGAGTACACGCTCGAGCAGCCGGGCGTGTTTGCCCGCGACCTCTACTCCGCCACAGGGATTGGGTTCAACGGCACCTACAACCGGCTATACACCGTGACTGGCCAGGTAAGTTGCAGGTTTGGGATTAGACTTTCTACTGCAAGTGGCCGATTTTGTAAGTTTTGGGTCCTATTGGTCAGGTTTCCGCGGAAGGACTTCCAAGAGTGCAAATGGCAGGCGCCTTTGTTTTACGCTGGGCTTGCTATACGGACTTGCTGAGGTTTCCACATATGAACAGATGGTAGACATCACCACTATTTACTACCACTTCCTCGACCTCTTAAGCCACATTGTCAGAAATCGCAGTCTTTCTTATATCGCCTCCTCAAACTACATCGGCTCACACTCCCCCCATTTCCCACAAAGTATGCGTTTGAAGCCTGCTTCTGGCCCAGCCGATTTGATTGGCAGAGCATTTGAAGCCTGCTCGTGGCTCAGCCGATGAAGCGCCATCCCCTGGAACTTATCGAGGTAGCAATAATCAATCAATGATGCAGTAACTGATGCTGTGATTGATGCTGTTGTTGATGCTGTCGCTGAAACTGCTGCTGTTTGGTATCACATCAACCCGTCTCCGCATTTGACTTTGCATCCATCGCATGCCTGCCGCTGCGCTTGCCTCGCAAACTACGTGACGCAATGACACAGTGCCGTACTGCAGACCGGGAAAAGTTCCAAGCGTTGATCAAGCAGGTACGTGGACTCTCTCGATCGGCCGAACCCTGTATGTTGGGTACCCAACTGCCCCGCTTGGTACTCAACTCCCCCCAGTACTTCCATACACGTACGTGGTCCGTGGTCAATTCAGGAGATTCTGGACTACTCTAGATAACCCACTAGACTTCACTAGATCCCCGCTTTTCTCGATCACTCGATCATTCCTGCTTTTATGGATACCCATATTACTGTTACTAGTATATGAATATGAGCAGATTGCGAACTCTACCAGGCTGCACGCGATTTACATTTGCAGGATTGATTATGTGAAGAAACACTCGAAAATTGCACACAGTGGAGGTGGGGTTTGTTTGGTATGCACTCGATGTGGTCCTCCTTGGTCTCCGCTCATCAAGGTGCAACGTACATTAATCACAACATAATACCTTTAATAGCCTTGTATTGTTGCAAGGACTTTGCTCCTGGCTGCACTCTGCATTTTAGGAATACCTCGCATTTATGAACAATCATCTAGACAGCCTATAGCTGCCTATTCGTTGCTGACGATCTTGTGCCTCTTCCTGGCTGACGGGAGCTGTCTGCTCCTATCCTGAATTAAACTGCGGCATGTAGCATGCACAACAGTAGCTTTTGTTACTGCATCATTGCTGAATAGTATGATATTTCACTGTTGTTACATCAGCGTGTCGGCTGAGTCATATCCTCTCACCTGCAGTCTCAACTACCTGCTATGCCGTCATGGCATCGCTGCAGCCTGGATTTTCTTTGCAGTGTGAACAGAACGTGTCCCTGTCTGATGTGCTTGTGTTACACGCCTTGGGTGCTGATGCACTGATGACTGCTTGTTATATATTGTGCTGCTCGCCCGATGGTCCAACCACCGTGAATGCAGATCGTCAACTCGTTTGAATTGCCCACTGTCTAAGAAACACCCGGCATGCTTCCAATGTGCAGTGATCCGAATAAATAATCGACTAGGCTGACAGGCTACGTGATGGCACCATACATGGAGGTACTAGCAATGAGACATGCAAGCAGCGCAGGCCAGATCTCGATGCGCTGGATTGCCATAATGGAGGCAATACCCTAGCGCTGATACCAGTGATCATGAAGGGAAGCCACGGAAGTGCTTGTTTTCCTGTAGAGATATCATGAGGCTCACATGAATGCATTTATTACGTAGGGCCGCATAGGCAGGAAACGGGTGCAGGTGCACTTGGTGTACCTAGAGCAGGTGTAGTTTAAAACCTACCCTTGCAGGAAGTAGCCCAGAATGTATTAAAAGCCATATGCCCCTTCTAAGGGATTAATTAATTAATTAATTAGGAACATAACTCCGTTGGGAGTATATGTAGCACATAGCCCAGAGAAGGGGCATATGGCCTATCATACATTCTAACCTACTTCCTGCAAGGGTGGGAATGTAAAGGACCCTTGCTCTAGGTGCACCAGGGCACTTGCATCCCCATGATCTTCAAGCTATGCCCAGCTAAGGGGGAGCCTGTCATGGGGGGGAAGATCAGCATAGCTATACAAAAGCTAGAGCGTGGCATCTCAGCAGAGAGCAGCTCTCTGCATGGGCACAGCATAATAACTAAATAAAACTAGGCATCATCTGGAGTGTGGCACATCATAGGCACACATGTACATGATTAAATAAAGCGCGTGGCTTAGCTAGGGTAGGGCCTCTAGGAGGCGTACATGTACATGGCCACGGTCTATCTATTCTACACTACTACTGCTGTATTCCCCTAAGCTGGGGCGTCTGGAGTCGCTGGGGCCGCGGGGGGGGGGGGGGGTCGCCTGCCAGGGCTTGTGGCCGACGTAGATGGCCGCCCCCTTCCAGTACACCGGCTGCCCCGCCTTGGACTGCCGGAGTCGGAGGTAGGTCAGCCATAGCTCCCGTCGCCGTTGTTGCTGCGCCAGGGTCAAGTCGTCATCAAGGGTGAAGAGAGTCTTCTCGAGCCGCTTGCGGCGTCGGAGAAAAGAAATCTTGTCCGCCGGGGTCTTAAAGGTGAGAAGGAGCGGGGGCGGCCCTGCCTTACCCCGCGCGCGGGGAAGGCGGTGGGCGACCAGCTCGATCTCACCGTTAAGGCCCATGCGACCAAGGATTTCTCTCTCAAACGCACGCATAAGCTTCTCGGAATTCTCACCTTCCTCCATGTTGAGGTTCTTGACAATGACGTTGAGGCTGCGCTTGGCGAGCTCGGCCTCCTCGCGGAGGTCAAGCGTCTGCCGTTGGAGCTGGGCTGCGACGGCGGAGGTGGTGGAGGTGGTATGTTGCTTAAGCATGTCCAGGTGGTGATGGGAGGAGCATCGCCGGCGCCAGGCCAGCCGGGGCTGGCTTGGCGGCAATGTCCTTCACCGCCAGGCCTGGGCGGTGAGGCCTGCGGTGTTCTGCAGAACCTCGATAGCGATGGCGTTGTCCTTATAACGCTGGTCGATGTCACGGAGCTGGGCGGTGATGGTGTCGGAGGTGGAGGTGGTGGCGGTGGAGGAGGCGAGGAGGGTGGAGGTGGCGGTGGAGATGGTGGAGGTGTCGGTGGAGAGGATGGGGAGCTCGGCAGCCAGCGTGCTGCCCATGACCGCCACATCTGCCGCGATGGGGGCCACGTGCTGCTCGAGGGCCTCCTGGAGGAGTGAGCGGATGGAGGATTCGGTTAAGGTACGTGGTGGTGAGGGGCTTTGGGGGCCAAAGCTCCGAGATGGAGCGTCCAAGGAGGGAAAAGAGAGCGAATTCCTGGAGGATGGGGCGGCGGAAGCTGGGAAAGTGGTTGAAAGAGGAGACGCGATTCAGGCGAGGATCAAAGAGGCGACCTCGGATGAAGAGCTGCTTGCACAATTCAACAAGCGAGGCGTGTGATCCAAATTAAAAACACGCAGGCCAGGATGCGTTCCTCGGTAAACTTGTCCAAGAAGTCGGGCTGGCGGGCTTCGGCTACAAAGTCGATCTCGGCCCAGCTCGGCTCGGCAGGGCGACTGCGCTTGGGTTCAGGCGACGCTGCTGGCGAGGCGGGCTCAGCAGGGGGCTGGGCGACCACTAGAGCTTGGCTAGTGGCGCCGCTGGGCACCTTCTGGGCCGGTTGGCGAAGCTGCAGCCGGGGCTGCAGACGTATTTTCATTGCTGAGCGCAGCCGCCAGGCTGCGTTGCGTCGAGAGGCGTTTGCTCATCGTATATTGCGTAATAGCTTCGGAAAATTATATCAGCATGTGGGTCGTACATAGAAAGACGCGTCGATTGTGATATTCACGGCTAAATTCGGTGCTCAAACGTGGAAGTTATGAGCTCCGCCGGATTATTAGACACGTGACTGCGTCACGTGAGCGTAAGTCCTCATTGGAAGGGGAACACGGGATGGAATGGAAAATGCAAAGGATAGATGGCCGGCAATTAAGTAGTGATGAGGGAGACCACCCCCAAGTATGTCTGCATGTGGGGGCTCCGCGTGTGACCGCATTTGGCATTCGATCATACCGGCCGTGGTGCGCACAACCCTAGCTGTAACTAGGAACTAGATAGCTAGTGCTCATCGATTCCATCCCATGTTCCCCTCCCACCGAGGACTAATTATCAAGGAGACGACCAGCGCAGGCCAGAAATCTGGAGAATCCGGACCATGGTAGCTCGAGCCTGCCGTTATCTTGTCCGCGTGTTCGAGTCGTTTAGGATGATGAATATTAATTAATTAATTAGACTCGTGCTCCCGTTGGGGAGTCACGGAGCATTAACCCCGATGGATGGATGGATGGATGGGTGCAAACAGTCCTACCGGTCTAATCTATCTACAATACCAAGGATGGGCCGTTGCCCTATTAGCGGGGGGGTGGGGGTGGAGAAGGGTAGTGCTGGAGGTGGGGGTGGGGTGGGGTGGGGTGGGGGAGGGGGAGGGTGGCGATTGGGGTTAATGCTTGTCAACGCATGGAGTCTTTCTTTCAGGGCGGATATGCGTCGTCTCTGTCCTGGCGCTGGGGTCGCCGGCGTGTCGACTGGGCCTCATCCCGCTCAAGGCGATGATGAATATGAATGGTAATATGGAAATGTGTAGCCTTGTGCATTGAAATTATCAAGGAGACAACCAGCCGTTGAAATTATGGCTGGCTTACGTGTAGAGCGACTAGATGACCTAGACGGTGGGGCGGGAAACAACTTGCTTGATCAGGGCATGTGTTTCGAGCCGGCCTAACTGGCCGGGAGTGTCTAGTGTTGAGCACCATATTGCTGCGATCGCTCTCCCATGCACCATGCATTTACGAAAAGGTAGGGAAACATGCCATGACCTATACCCAGATGTTGCTGGACGACCTAGTGGTCCCAGCCCAGTTTGAGTACCGCATCCACTCTCTCTCCCGTCTTTGGACTGCCATGCAGGACAAGGAGCGGTGGAAGAAGATTGTCAAGGCACACACGCCCGACCCTGTGGGCAAGCCACCTCCCCCCAAGCGGAGGAGGCGTTTTGATGAGTAGTGTAGTTAGGCTTTTCTAGATAGAGTTAGGATAGTTCGATCACGCGGCTTCCTCCACCCCATCCATCATGAAATATGTGCTACATGACCTCCCCACGGAGGCATGTTATAATTTAATTTAATTTTTTAATGCATTTACGAGGAAATACCAAGGAGACAACCAGCAAATGGAAAATGGCCACTGAAAAGGTCTGAGGACTAATTATGCTCACGTGACGCAGTCACGTGTATATTGATTAATTAATTAATTAATTAATTAATTAATGGACACTAAAAACTATGGCTCGCGAACATTTATCGAGACCTAGATTGTACTTCATATTAATTAATAACCTAGTTTAACACCCCGCTCGAGGAGACCACCCCCAAGCCTGTGGGGGCTCCGCGTGTGACCAAGTATGGCATTCATAGCGATTCGGGCCGCGGTGCCCACACGTACCCCTGTAACTAGGACCTAGATAGCTTATACCATCCATTCCATCCCATGTTCCCCTCCCACTGAGGACTTACGCTCACGTGACGCAGTCACGTGTCTATTAATTAATTAATTAACACCCCGCTCCCGTTCATTGGGGAGTCACGGAGTACTTACCCCAATGGATGGAAAAACGATCCTACCGGTTCTTCATATGATACATCATATTAAGAATGTCATAATAATGGTGATGATAATATTCCATGCATGCATTATTTATGTAGGAGACACTAGTTGGGGGCGGCCAGCCAGGTGGATGCAAATTTGTTCGTTGAGTAATCTGGCTGGGGATGACGGTCCCTTCCTTGGGACCCATGTCACGCTGTCGCGTGCATGGTGGTAGATGCCTCGATCCCTTCCCCCCCTCCCCCCTCCTCCCCTCCTGCAGAGCTGTGCATGCTCACCATGGCCGGCACGATGCGTGTGCATACAGCCCCTGGCGGCCACTAGAACTACACCTTGGTACCACCAAGAAAAAAAATGCCTGATGCATGCCACGATTTTGTGTTGCCTGGGCAGTGTTGCCTGATGTGACACTACCCAGATTACTTTCCTCCACCGTCCTTGCCTTAGACAGCTTAGCAGTGCTGGGCGACAAACAGCCATCCGCTACAGGGTACCCTACAGTCGGTGCCCATCACACATGACAAGAAAACACTAGGCCAGCGACTGAAAAGCTCTGAAGAGTGAAGGCTGGGAAGGGAGCCTGTGCAACGCGCACCTTCTGGAGAACGTGTATAGTGTAGGTACTGTGCATCACGTCGTCCAGGGCAGCGAAACGCCGTTATGGGTGCACACTCCCATTTATCCAGCACAGAGCTAGTCCATATCACTCTTGCAGAGCTACATAATCTTGTTTCAGGGCCATATAATCTTGCAGAGCCATATAATGGATGGAAGCGAGGGAAACATCCCATGCATGTGGATGTGCGGGCCTGTCACCTGCCTCCCACAATATCAATGAAGCAGTGAGCCTGGTTGGCTCATGGGTATCGAGCCATGGGCTTGGGCTAGAACAGGCTGTGAATGACGTATCCCGTGGACGCCTCCCGCGAGCCCTGCTGCCTTCATGTACCCATATAACACCAGCTTGATCGCAGGAACGCCGGCAGCGACAGCTCTATTGGTCTTAATGGTCGTGACTTAAGACTTTTAGACTCCGCACGACCGAGGGATGAATGAGGATGACAAGTACTGCAACTACTGTCGTTCCATGATTTCCCTGGGATGATACCGAAACCTGGGGTTTCGCTTTTAACCCCCTGATTACACGCCGAGCCAAGCCGCAGAAGCAGTTGACAGGCTCTTGGAGATCGGAAGGGATAGAGTAGGTAGGTACCTATAGGGGCGACGCAGCGGGCCCAAAATTCCCATGGACATCATCCCGACATGCCCGACATGCCCATTTGCATCGAGGGGATGATACTACTATGGCATGAAGACAAGTCCCATGGAATTTACTGTACAGAGGACCCCAAGCGTTTCACCGATGAACTGCCCACCAAAGCAGGGGCACGGGCGGACAGGAACATCCCCTTGAAACTTGGGCATGCCGCAACGGGAGACCAAGTCCCGTTGGGTAATGGGCAGGCTGCGGCAACAAAATAACTTCCCATCGAATCACATCGGTGGGCAGGAGGCAGCGTCACCATTCACGTGTCGGGATTCACCCTGCCAAGTTCGATCATCATTGGCCATTCCGGAACGCATCCCTACAGGCATAGAGCACGTTCAGAAGAAACGAACCTCTAGTTGAATTAACCCCCACACAGTAGCAATTCACCGTCGGGATGTTCCCATTTAAGAAGTCCAGAAAATGGAGGGGGGAATGGAATTGGAGGAAGGCCCTTGGGTGTAAAAAGGCAAGGACGTTCCCTTGGAGTGGAGGCTCACCGGCGCGCTCGGATGTACAGGTAGGCGGCGAAGAAGCAGGCGAACGCGAAGAGCGCGAGGTACATCAAATGGTTGCTGCCCGCGTTGGCAAAGGCCACGTCGAGCTTCTTCATCGTGCGCTTTAGCATCGCCTGCGCTTTCGCCATGCTGGCTTCCTGCAGGAAAGGGAAACAAAATAAACAAAAGAAACGAATATACTTTAGTATAGTATGTGAAAATGTATTAGGTAGTGAGTAAACTAGTGATTAGATAGTGAATAAGACAAGGCGTTGTCAGCATAGCCTGCACGGCGACACCTTGGCCATGCCGGCTTCCTGTTATTAACCAACAAAATAAAGCAGGGGTGGCCACTTTATATAGTACTATTATAAGCGGAAATAAGCAGATGCACGCGATATCCATGAGACAACGACGATGAGACAATCATGATAAACTTGCACAAGAGGGCAGTGACTAGGGGTCAGGTGCGCGTGATAGGGGGTCGACCACGGTTAGCCATCTGCATGGCTTGCGCCGTAGCCCCATTTTTGCAAATCCTTCACATGTCAAGAAACAACTTTCGAAAGCTGGGTTCCTTCTGTTGCATAATAGAAAGGGTGACAGTGCAGGGATCGTGATCGCAGGGGTAGATAGCCGGGGCTAGCAGGCAGCGCACCGTCACGACAAAATGCCCACTTTAGACCAGGTGGGCATTTTGCTGGGCCAGATCATCCCTTCTGGGCTCGGGTCTACAACACAACACACCCGCTCACCATGCAGGCCATGCAACCAAACTCGACACACAGGTTAGACACGGGCTAGACACAGGCTAGACACAGGCTAGACACAGGCTAGACACAGGCTAGACACAGGCTAGACACAGGCTAGACACAGGCTAGACACAGGCTAGACACAGGCTAGACACAGGCTAGACACAGGCTAGACACAGGCTAGACACAGGCTAGACACAGGCTAGACACAGGCTAGACACAGGCTAGACACAGGCTAGACACAGGCTAGACACAGGCTAGACACAGGCTAGACACAAGCTAGACACAGGCTAGACACAGGCTAGACACAGGCTAGACACAGGCTAGACACAGGCTAGACACAGGCTAGACACAGGCTAGACACAGGCTAGACACAGGCTAGACACAGGCTAGACACAGGATTGACACAGGATTGAGACAAGGTGTAGGGGGCGAGGCATCGCTACACCCCTCAAGCAAAGCAGGCAGCCGCTAACCAGGTCGTCAAGGATGCTCTTCTGCACTTGCGTCTCGCGGTCCACATCAAACGTGATCTGCGGGTAAGCACGGGGGCATCATCGCACGCACGACAGCGTCCACAAATAGCCCATCAGTGTGCACAAACAGTTTATAAATAATATCATAAACTACCGTAGTTTAGGAACTACCTAGAAGTAATATGGCTATATACATACTCCTTGATATATATACTACTGGAAAGTTAAACAGTAGTATATACATTACAAACCTTCACTCATTTTAATTCATGCATGTTTTACTATCCGTCTCGATGGCCTTTCGAATTCATAATCTACTTACGTGATCTGTTGCCGCATTCCATCCGGTGACCCATTCAGTAACCCATCTAAGCACATTGGCAGACCCCATAGTAACTTGAACTCACAATACCCAAGACTCTACGGATATTCTAATAACATAAACCCCAACAAAACTCAAGTTTCTCTAGCTTTTCAAACAACCATCTCTAGAGGGAGTTGCCATGCTGAGAATGGCCACCCTCGAAAAGAATACTGCAAAAAGGAGTTACATACATTCTCACCAAACACTTCTAGCACCCCTACCCTCTTGAGCATGCACGCCAGGTCCCACCGCCTCTGCACCGCCAAACTATTCCAAAATCTTTTAAGCAAACATTTCTGAAAACAACTCACCCTCTTGAGCATGGACACCTGGTCCCTCAGCCGCTGCACCTCCTCGTCCACGTCACCATCCGCCTCCATCTGAAGCACAACGCTGCCACTGGCGTCCGCACCACGGGGGAACGAGCCGCCCCCCCGGCTGTTAAGGCCACCCCTGTGTGTCCAACATTTTCAAAATTCAACCCCCGAATGAGAGACAGCACAAGTGAGTGAACCAATAAATAAAAAATATATGCGACAAATAAATGAATCAAATCAAATCAAATAAAATCAAAACCAAACCGAACCGAACCGAACCGAACCGAACTGAACCGAACCGAACCGAACCAAGACCAGACAAGACGAGACGAGACGAGACGAGACGAGACGAGACGAGACGAGACGAGACGAGACGAGACGAGACGAGACGAGACGAGACGAGACGAGACGAGACGAGACGAGACGAGACGAGACGAGACGAGACGAGACGAGACGAGACGAGACGAGGCGAGGCGAGGCGAGGCGAGGCGAGGCGAGGCGAGGCGAGGCGAGGCGAGGCGAGGCGAGGCGAGGCGAGGCGAGGCGAGGCGAGGCGAGGCGAGGCGAGGCGAGGCGAGGCGAGGCGAGGCGAGGCGAGGCGAGGCGAGGCGAGGCGAGGCGAGGCGAGGCGAGGCGAGGCGAGGCGAGGCGAGGCGAGGCGAGGCGATGCGATGCGATGCGAGGCGATGCGATGCGATGCGATGCGATGCGATGCGATGCGATGCGATGCGATGCGATGCGATGCGATGCGATGCGATGCGATGCGATGCGATGCGATGCGATGCGATGCGATGCGATGCGATGCGATGCGATGGGAGGCAGGGCGAGGCAAGACAAGACAAAAGAATAAAGTTGCATCACAAAGTATCTGTCAATGTACGATCAATCCTTTATACAGCGAGGACAAAGGACCGTTCCTGCACTCATCATGGCATGCCTGAGAATGATTGTCCGCAGAATAACGAGCCCCTTTGAGAATAGAAAAGACAATTCTGAATGAAAACAAAGCTTAATTGATAAATAATAATTGAATGAAAAAGAGAAAATTCCAACAATTTTGTCCTATTCCGCCATGGTTCATATTCCCAAGGGAACGTGAAACGCGTCTGAAGTCCTCAGCAGAATAACGAAGGAATAAACTATCAGTGGACTTGGACAGTGTTACCCAAGGAATTGGTCAACGACTCGAAAATGCCAAAATACTAAGCAATGCTGAATGTATCCAGAAATGCATCCAGAAAGGGGTTCCTAGACAGCAGGGTAGGTGCTACCTCAAAATTCGTGACATGAGAATAGTCACCGTGGAAATAGTGACATGAGAGTAACTTTTGTTCAGGGTTGGCCTCCTATGCCCCATTGCCCTAGCACAATCTACTTCGAACAAAAACTTAGAGGCAACAGGACGTCACTCAACCTCCTCTCTGTCAGTGTCCGTAAAGCTGGAGCTAAGGTGTCCCGAAGGCCAAGGAAAGGGCATGAATAGCACGACAAAACGTTACGCTGCGGGCATCCTTAGTGCACAACATGCACACAGACTTGACAACAATACCAAAGAGTCTCTGTATGGACGGTATGTATCTGTAAAGAGTCTCTTCTAGGACTCTGTGAGGACGGTACGTAGGCTAGTTTGAACATAATTCATGGTATTCAGGAATATGCGCACACACACAACCACAGACATAAGCACACACCCGGTGCCGTACCTCGGATTCCTCGATGAAGACATCGCGTGAGTTGCTTTGCTGCAACTGACTACAAAAGTACAGTGATAGAGATAGGAATAAAATGGCGGCAGTAAGTAGTCATCGTCGTTTCCCCTTCCTGCATGGCTTTCTCTCGCTAATGACTTAATACATGCCTGCACAAAAAGACTGCGTCGAGAGATGCATCCACCGCCATAACTGCGTGACGTTGCGACTAGCCAGTACAATTTGCTCGTGCGCTCTGAAAACAGGTGTGTTGCGATGCCTGGCCCGCCGTGTTAGCCCCAGGAATATAAAATATGGCACGCAGGCCTGACGCAGGCAAATATTATCATGCCCAAACCCCTAGGCCGAACACAATTTGCCACCGAAAGGCCTTACAGGCCGAGTGTACGAGCAAACATCCTCGCTGCACCGTATCGTAGCGTATGGGACTTTGTGCTGCTCTCCGTCACCTCCGGCTGCAGAGGAACTCTTCGTGAGAACGGGCAAGCGCCAAGCAGTTGAGCAACGCAACATACCTAAGTAGCTTTTTTTACTTTACTTGCGCATTATGCTGATCCTGTCACCATTCTTGGCAGGGCGCGGCGCAGCCCCCGGAAATTCTACTCTAGCTGACTGGCAATGTCGCGCCGCGCCGTGAACGCCAAACGGAATGGACGACACATGAAGGGGCCCAATCCGGCGCACCTCGCGCATTTGAAGAATTATTGTTGGCATGGGTACAGTACAGTAGCACTGTAGGCAGGCAGTAGGTTCTTCTACGCTGCACTAAAACAGCGAGTTGTGAAAGGTGATTAGAGCGGCAGCAATGGTTGCGGTGGGGAAATCTCGGTGATTTCATCATAACCAAGGAAGATGGAGTAAGGAAGTACGACGCTGGAATCGCGGCCACTTTGCATGGCATTCTCACCTTCATGATTATTCAGGAAGCCATGCCGGGTTCTTTTCGCGGAGCCGGTCTGTGGCCCGGACGCCTCTGGGTGGTTTCGTAATATCAAGGAGACAACCAGCGCAGGCCAGAAATCGGGAGAATATCATCTGTAAGTTGGCCCTTGCGCAAGTCGAACGTTAAGCACTTTTCGTTGTCGTCAGCATTGAAATATCTGCGTTCTGGGTTTACGGGCTTTTGTCCATTCCTAGCCTGGCGAAATGCATCGTCGTATCCTGCGTGTTTAGATTCCACGTTGCATATGCTGCGTTTGCTCGCATGTCTTCCAGGATGATTTCTTCGATACCCGTTGGGAGGCCAGCATTCGCAGGCCAAAGGAAACGACGCTGACCAAATGGAGGTCGCGAGAGGCCGCCATAAGTCGGAGAAGGGCGGAAACGCATCCCCTCTGCCATTGGGTGACGCTGCGATGAATGGTGCGGACGCGGGCGGTGTCTCCACGGAAAAGACCGACAAGGTCATGCCTGTGAAAGGGGAGCGGTTGTACGTATACTGGCCCGATGACAACGAATGGTACCCCGGTACGGTGGAGCGCATCCAAGACGGCACGCCCAGAATATTCGTGATCGCGTATGATGACGGCGATAGAGAAGAGTTGGACCTCACGATGGAAGAGTTCAAGATAATTCCCGCGCCGGAGCCCAAGAAACGCAGCCGGAAGTCGTCCAAGCCCGCTTCCGTCAGCAAAGGTAGCGCGCCTGACGCGCCTCCTGCTGGGAAGAGGGCCCGCGGAAGGCCCAAGAAGAACCCAGTTGCGCCCCAGACGTCAGACGCCCCCCAGAGTTCCAGCAAGTCCGAGACCCAAACGAACCCCGTGTTGGCTTCTGCATACGTCAAGCCGATCCAGAGCCGGCTCCAGGCGGTCGCCTGCACAGATGTCGCCACGCTGGCCAAGTCGGACGACGCGGGGTCCCTGTCAGGCATCCCGCCGGCGCGCGACGGCGCCAGGTCGGGCAACGACAGCGACGCGTGCATGGCATCCGAGGACTGGGAGCGAGTCGCGGTGGAGCGAGGGGGCGTGGAGCGAGGGGGCGTGAAAAGGAAGGAAATGGAAGTAGAGGGCGCGCAAACGGGGGTTGTGGAGAGAGGGGATGTGGGAAGAGAGGGGGCGACACAAGCCAAGGCCTTGCAAAAAGACGCGATGGAAGGAGGGGCGGTGGTAAGAGAATATGCAGGAGGAAGGCCCATGGAACCAGAGGGCATGAAGGGAGGCCCTACGGAGCCTTGCGTGGCGCAGGGGTCCGGGCAGGGTGGGCAGGCCCTGGGGGAGGGGCAGGGGGATGGAACCGTTTCAGTCCGGGAGTGTTCGGCGACGGCCTCCTTCGTAGGGGAGCCGAGCGCAGGCATGCTGACGGGCCAGCTGGCAGCTGCTCCCGGCATGCCTGGCCATCCCGTCATGGAGGCAGGTGGCGGATCCTTTGCAACCCAGGGGGGTGGCGTCGCGGGGGGCAGTGTCGTGGGTGTCGTGCGGGAGGTTGGCGTCACGGGGGATGCCAGCATGGAGGGATCCGACAAGGCAGGTGCCGTGAGGGTGACGGATGCCAGCGGGGGTGATGGGGTCACACCGGGGAAGGGTGGGGTGGAGGGGCCAGGCGGGGCGGTGGGGGCAACCGCGGTGAAGGAGGAGGGCGCGATGAAGGGAGAGGGCAGGGCGGGGGTTCCTGTGGTGACGGAGGACATGCAGGAGGTGGCAGCGGCGGGGGTGGTGAAGGTGGAGAAGCCGCAGGAGGTTTCAGCGGCGGCGGCAGTAGAGGGCGTGGCAGACAAGGCGGCGGTCAAGAAAGGGGGAGCGGGTCGGCAGGACATGCTGCAGTCGAAGGAGAAGCTGAAGCAGGGGTAAGTGGATGTAGTGATTATCTTACTAGTGGATATAGGGATTTTCTTACTAGTGGGTATAGTGATTATCTAGCAGTGGATCAATGGTTTTATCTCCCGACCAGCCTGCTTGAGTCACTGCCTACTCATGCACGGTTGGTTGACCCAACAACCCGCCCGCCGACCCACCTGCCTGCCCGCCCATTCGTTAAAAGCACGCGACTGCGTCACGTGGGTACCAGTTAAGGGACCTTCAAGCTGTGTACGCAACACGATCGTATATCTTGAACACCATAATTTTGGCCCCCAAAAGCATGTTGCAAGCAGCCCTGATGGAAACAGCATGGGAATTAAATACCACAATACTAAACGTCAGTTGGAATACAATTAGTGATTATAATAAAAATACGAAATAGAACAACAAGCTCCCTATTCACCCGCCAGGTCTCAGGGTCCGTACGCCATCCACCACCACCGTGTCTCGTATCTCTCCGCTCTGCCTTTCAACTATGCTTCTGCTCCTATGATGCAAGGGTGGTGCTTCCAACAGGTTACAAGGGGGGGTGAGAGGAGAGGGAGGCACTCTTGTGTCGGCCCAAGTGACTCCTGCCCACCCAAGTGTCTGGTCCGCAGAAACTTGTGAACACGGCTGGCCCCCACCGCCCCTCTCCCGCTTATCCACCCCACCTGATACGAAGTAATGGTTGCCTTGCCTACCCCCCGCTGTGTCTTGTGCCCACGCGACAAGAACGGAAACCAGCCTTGGGGGGTTGCCTTGCGAAGGAGAAGCATACTGTACTAGACCGGTTGGTCACTATACCGGTCACTACAATGCTGGGGCGGTTGCCTTGCGAAGCCTTAGCCCACCCACCCTCCCTCCGTCTCCTCCATCGGCGCTGCCTCTCTTAACCCCCCAACTCTTACCTGTTTCGGTTCACTCTCCTACCGCCCAGTGAGGACAGGGAGAGGCCCAAGAAGTGACCCACTTTCTTTCTGTTTTTGCCCGCCATCAGCCGTTGCATCTCTCTCCCCATTTATGGCCCCGCTACGGCCGCGAGAAGAGAGGGAAGCACCCTTTCTCGCCCATGCATGTGATGTGGACCCACCGGCCAACGCATATCCTGTAATTGCACAAGCGCCGGAACAGCAAGAAGCAACCTCGCTTACCAACGCGGGTCATGCGTGTTGCCCGCCCGCCCACCCACCCACCCACCCACCCACCCACCCACCCACCCACCCACCCACCCACCCACCACCCACCCACCCACCCACCCACCCACCCACCCACCCACCCACCCACCCACCCACCCACCCACCCACCCACCCACCCACCCACCCACCCACCCACCCCTCGCGCCCCACCCGACTCGTTGCTGCCACGCCACAGCTATGACCGCGAGAAGAGCAAGAAGCACAAGTCGGTGCTGCTGGAGGGCGGCACGGATGCACGCGACAACCGGGCGACGGACCACGCGTCGCGCCGCCACAGCAAGCTGGTGCGACTGGGCGCGGTGCGGACCAAGCCTTCTGTCGCCACTGCCGCCGCAGATGCAGGCAGCACCAAGCCGCCCACTTCCACCAATGTTGGAGCCAAAATCTCCGCTCCCACCGCGGCAGTAGGCACCAAGCCTGCAACCGCCGACATGGGAACCATGTCATCCACTGCCGGTGTGGGAACTGGAAGCAGGCCTGCCACTTCTAAGGTGGTCACCAAGCCTGCTACTGCCACAGGAGCTTCCAAGGTCGCGGCCAGCAAGCCTGACACCGCTGGTGCTGGAGCGTCAAGTAAAGAGGGCACCGCACCGTCATCCACACCGGGCGGCACGAGCCCTGCTTTGACCAGGCCTTCCGCCTCATCTGCCTCCGCCAAGTCCTCTGGTACCGGCCCGTCGGCAGCGTCACCCTTGAAGAGGGAGTCTGCCCAGGTGCCCCCTGGAGCGAGGGTGGGTGCCCCGCCCGCCCGTACTGGAGTGGTCCCAGGGTCTACCCCAACTGGGAAGGGGGCGGCCGCTGAAACCAGGCGGGCGGGGGCCACCCCCATCAAGCGGGAAGGTGGGGGACTGTCGGGTCATGGACGGGTGGGCGGTGTCGGCGGTGGCAGCAGCGCCGCGGGTGCCGCGGCGGTGCCACCTGGCGCGAGCCTACTGGGTGGCGGCGTGCTCGAATCACTCATGCCGGAGCTCCCAGGCTCGCTCAAGGCGCTCCTGTCGTCCGCACCGAGGCCTCGGGGGGTGGTCCGGCCGCCGCCGGTGGTGGGCACACTCCCCTCCCCTGGTGGGGTGGGTGCTGCGGCAACGACCAATCCACCGCTGTTGTCGGCAGAATCGGCATCAGCGGCGGCGGCGGCTTTGGCGACTCCAGCGCAAGGACATGCGGCGCAAGGACATCCGGGGCCGTCTGGTGGACACATCTCGTTGGGTGGTCCACCCTTTGTAGGTGGCCCGCCCTTGGCAGGTGGTGCCATAGCGTTGGGCGGTCCCACGGGGGCTGCGGCCGTGCCCAATGGGGCCGTTTCGAATGGCGCACAAGGGCCGTCTGGGCAGATGTCATCACAGCCCCCCGGTGGGGGGGAGGAGAGCATCGGGGCCGGGGCGGGGTGGCCGGCTGGCCGTACGGGTGGCGCAATCACTCGCGGCCAGCAGGTTTCTCTGGCATCTGCCCCCGGCGGGGGTGGTGGTGCTGGGCTCACAGGCATGCGTGCACCAGGGGGTGGGGGTGGGGGTGACCGGCCAGGGGGTGGGGGCCCCGGCGGTGATGACGCGGGAGCGGCAGCAAAATGGTGGGAAGAGGTGCTGGGTGGGGGTGGCGGGGATGCGGGTGGGGGCGATGTGGGGGGTGGGGAGAATGCTGGCCGCATTTCCGGTGCGGGTGGGATGATTGGTTTTTTGGCCTCGCAAGGGAACAACCATTCCTCTCTGCAAAGCAACCCATCCTTTTCGGTTGGTACAGCCGCCTCCCCCACCGCCGCTGCTGCTCCTATGGCCAGGCTGGCCGCGCCTGACTCCGTCGCCTTCCCTGCCTCCCACTCGTTTCCCCAAGGTCTTCCCCCGTTGCCACCGCTCCCGCCGCCTTGGGGCCCTGCTGCCAATCTTGAGCTGCTTCGAAACGCCACCCCCAGGGGGTTGCCAATGCAAACCGTAGATGCAGGCGATAGCAGCGGCGCGGTGGCCACGCCGGTTGCGAATGCCAGTGGCTATCCTCCCCAGCAAGTTATGAGCACGTATGGGATGACGACCCAAGCTTTGGTGGGCGGGGTGCAAGCAGGCTTGCGGGCAGCGGGGTCATTGCCTGGGACAGGGCTGGGGCCAGGGGCACTGGCAGTGGCGGCACCGGACATATTGGGACCAGGACCCATGCGGTCTGCCTGGGAGGCCGAGAGTGAAAGGGAGAGGGAAAGGGAAAGGGAAAAGGAGAGGGAGGTGCATGGGGTGGCGTCGGGCGTGCGGCGGATCATTGGGTCACTTGCTGGCTTGTCAAAGGCAAGGGACAGCATCACTGGTTTGACCAAGTCCGTCGTGGATTTGTTGGAAAGGCACCCGGTGGGCGTGGTCACGGTTGCGCCTGCAGGTGGTGGCGGCGGTGGCGGCGGGGGTGGCGGCGGCATGACGAGTGAGGGCGGTGCGGCGGGTTTAAATTCTGGCGGCGCTGGCTATTTGAATGGCTCTATCAGCTGTAACGCTGGACAAGCGAGCCATACCCGCCACATGGCCGAAGGTGGCAGCGGCAATGTGGGCCGTGAGGGGATACCGGGTGGTGGCGCTGTTGGTGGCGGTGTTGGTGGCGGTGTTGGTGGCGGTGTTGGTGGCGGTGGGGACGTGCCAGCGACGGCCCAGATCGTCCTCGCGATGATCGACCGGGCGGCCTCGGAGCCTAAGCTCGAGAAGCGTCTCCCTGTTCTATTTTTGTTTGACTGCATCGTCCAGACGCTGCGGCGGCACCTCAACCCCGCCGCGCATGCGGGCGGCGGTAGCGGTGGTGGTACTGGTCCTCTTGATTCCCACCCGTCGCAGCAGCCGGCTGCCCCCACGGGATCACTCTTGTCCGCTCCCGTGGCCACCGCCATGGAGCATCTCCTGCGCAGGATGGAAGAGGTGCTCCCTCGGCTGCTCCACCTGGTGGGGCCCCCCGGCAAGCGCGCGGGCCCCAACCGCGCGCAGTGCGTGAAGGTGCTCACTCTCTGGCGCGACCGGGGCCTCATGCCGGCTGACATGATGGACCACTATCTGGGCCAGCTGCACACGCTGAACGCGGCCGCCGAGCGCGCGAGCATGGGCGCCGCAGGCAGCCACGGCGACGGCCATGGAGGCAAGCCGGGTGGGTTTGGTAACGCCGCCGGTGGGAATGGGAATGATCATCCCGGGGGTGGATGCGGCAGCCTCTCGTCCTCTGGCGGGGGGTTGTCATCGTCGTTATTATCGGCGCGGCGGGGTGGGCATAAGTCCATCGGAGGGGATCTCCTGGCGGATCAGTACGGGAGCATGACGGAGTTCGGGGGCGGGGGCATGGGCAACCTGGAGGCGCTGGGCGCGATGCTCGTCCACGGCGAGCCCGCATCCTCCGAGGACGGCGAAGGAGGCGTCCTCCAGATGCCGCGGTTGCGGCTGAGGGACTTCCCTGAGGATGACGAGGAGGAGGAGGACGCGGCGGTGGGGTCCGCGTCCAACATCATCGCTAGCCAATCTGGTACAACCTTATCGCAAGCGTCGGCATCCGCGTCGGGGGCGGCGGGTGGGACCGGTTCCCGCGGAGGGGATGGAGCCGCGCAAGGTGGGGGGGCTCACGTTCAGGGAGGGGTCCATGGGGTCGAGGATCCAGGTCACGCGGCCAGAGATTCGAGTCCCAAGGATTCTCCTACCCGTCACGGGCATCACCGTGAGGGTGGGGCGGCACGCACGCCGAGTTTATCAAATCACCACGCAGGTGGCCATGGTCGCCCGGGGCACACTGACGTGGCCCTTAATGGCATGGCTTATCGTGATGGTCTGCATGACTCACAGCACAGTGGCGATGAGATGGAGGTGGACTCGCCCCCCAGGGGCCCCTGGGGCGACGGTGCGGCCGCCGGCCCTGCAGGTCAACGGGGGGCAGGAGGGTCGGGTAGCCCGCTCATGCTGGGCGCCGGTTGTTCCCCTGTGACGCCCCCCAGTGAGGCCCGGGGGCCTCTAGCGGGGTCCATGGCGGGCTCTAGTGCGGGGCCTCTAGCGGGGTCTCTACCTTCCCAACGCAACCATTTGGAGGGCTACAGCGGCGGTGGAGGGGGCGGGTATCCGAACTCTGGGGGCGCGGGTGTGGGTGATCACGGGGTTGGGTTTGTCGGGGGTGCGTTTGGGGCTCATGGGGGTGGGTTTGTGGGGGATGGGTTTGCGGTGGCGGGCCCGATGGGGTCGCATGCGTTTCGTGGTGAGGGGAATGGCGGTCCGGTGCTGCCGCCGCTTCCCCCGCTCCCCCCAAACTCGCCGCCTCCGCCGCCCCCGGACTCCCCGCCCCCTCTCCCGAGCGGACCGCCCCCATCCCTGTCGGGGCCGTCGGGGCCATCGCATTCTTCATCGGGGTTGTTGCATCCCTCGTCGGTACCATCGCATCCGGATCCGGCACCCTTGTTCCACCCTGGGCCAGGGATGGCAGGATCGACGAGCCTGGATCAGCAAGGGTCGGCAGGGAGCAGGAACATGGGTCCAGGGACGGCAGGGCGAACGGACCATCCGGGTATGCCCGTGGGGATGGCGACGACCTTGCCAGCGGCACCGCTGCCACAGCACGACCACCCAGGTGTTTTCATGCTTGCGCGTGCCCTCCTGGGGCTCCCGGCCCAGGGGGCGGCAGGGATCGGGATGGCGGGGGCGCTCCCCCAGATTGCCCCCGACCAGCTGGCCGCGTTTGCACGGTTGGTGGGGCAGGTGGCGGGGGGCGTGGCAGGCCAGGGGGAGGGAGCGGCGGCTGCGGCGTCGATGTCGGCGGGGTTTACCTCGTCGGCGAGCCACTCGGGTAGCCACCTAAGCCAGCCCGGTCATGGCCAGCCCGTGGGGGGCCAGCCGGGGCATGGCCATGGCCATGGCCACGCATCGGTGAGGATGCCAGCGGGGGATGCCGTGGCTGGGGTTGGGGATCGCATGGCGTGGGGCGCGGGGGCAAGGGAGGGCGGGGTTGGCGGCGGCGGCGATGGCGGCGGTGGTGGCATGCATGTCCACGGGGCGCACCAGCTCGCGGGTGTTGACCATGCGGAGGTGTCACAGGCCATGCGGTATCTGAAGCAGCAGCAGCAGCAGCAACAACGACAACAGCAGCAGCAGCTATTCCAGCAGCGGTGGCAGCAGCAGCAGCAGCAGCAGCAGCAGCAGCAGCATGACTCACACCAGCATCGGCAGCATCATTAATCAGCTGCGTGCGCTCGGGGGGGTGCAGCCCTGGCGGTGGTTCGATCGAGCAATGACAATCGGAGTGGTTTAAGGGGGGGGGGGGGGGGTAGCTGGATGTATCCGATTACCGGTCGATGGGATGCGATGGGTTCCCGTGTTCCCAATTCTGGATATTGGACCGCCAATAAACCCGCCACGAGTTTCCCTCTGGCCCTTATTCCTGGCCTTTATTCCTTAGTGGACCATGAATATTGGACCTGTGCCTGGAACGGGTCACGCGGTCTTGACCAGAGCATTTGGTTGCTGGACATGGGGCGCAGGCGCTGCAGCCTGCAAACGGAAGACATTGGGCGGATGATCGGATGAGCGGATGAACGGATGAACCGACGGCTTGATGCTCCCTGTCATTCTCACTTCATCGTCAAACCGGATCGATATCATGCACGGACTAGGCGAGGGCAAGCCTTCCCTAGACCCTTTCAAGTCTAGCGCTCTATGTTGCAAGGCTTTGTTGTAAACCTAATGTCCAGGGGCGTCTGGGCATCAAAATCAGAACCTTGGCATCATTTTGAGCGTTTCACGGGAACACCTGAGGCATGTGCCCAGTCGCGCGTGCATGGCTGTGTGCCCAGTCGCATGTGCCAGTGTCGCATGCGAGGACGCATGGGTGGCGACCGTGCGAGGGGCAGGCGGCACGGGCGACAAATGCCCGGGCATGGGGCTGGCGGCAGGGGGAGCACTGGCTGGGGAGAAGTGGCTGATTCGTTCCGTGACGGCTGTAAGTGAGGCGTAAGTAGCCATGGGGTAGTGTGGAGTGAGGAGGGATGTGTCAGCCGGATGTTGGTTGTAAAGGGAGGGGAAGAAATTAGTTTCATTGTCTTTGGGGGGGGGGGGTACGTGGTTTTCTTTGTACATGCTTTTTTCGTGGAGGGCATTGAGTGGGTGAGATTGGCTGGGTGTCTTTGGCGGGGAGGAAGGGCTACAGCTGCTTCTCTAGAAACTGTTGCGAGTAGCAAAATGTTTCATCTGGGCTGGTATGCACACAGCTCTGTACCGGTTCGCTTTTTCTTAGTGGCTGGAATCAGGGTTGTGTTTAAGTAGAATCTATTTATCCGTGTAAATATACACATATTAATATATCAATTTGCAACTATGAATTAACTTTCGAAATAAACTCTGTGTCGTTATCGAGTGAGTCATGCAGCTGCTTGCAGCTCAACGATTCTTCCTCCTGTGAAGTGTGACAACCAGGATTTGGAACTGTGGGGATCGTTTGGGAATTTTTAAAAAGAATTTTGAAAAGAAATTTTGAAAGATTTTCTTGCCTGGTTTGCACCTGTCTTCATCCGTGCTGCCCAGTAGGTGGCCTAATGCGAAAGGCTCTGGACAGTTGAATTCCAATAATGATGAGCTAGGCGTTCGTAACTAGTTATCAACTACATAGCTAATAACAAAGTGTTAATAATTCATGTTGAAAATTATGTGTTCATAACTGGTGCTTCTTGGTAGTAGCACTGAGTAGTCCACGTCCGAGGTGTCTACAAAAGAAACCCAGCAATTTTTGCGAAGGTGTGGCAGAGGGTTAAGAGCATATTAACCATTAAACGCCTGCAGCCAGCTTATCTGCAGTCTCCTGAATTATTACTAGTTTTCGGCGTAACTTTATAACACCAAAATGCCTTCGATTGGCCCAGCCTTACCAAACTTGGGGGCCAGAGTGCAGTCTTTGATGCCTGGGTGAAGCATGCCCTCTTCCTTAGTGTGGCAAGTCGTCCTGACAAACACCATTACCTTGTGTTCTCGTGACATGTTGCAAACGTCGACCCACACACTTTTTTACGAATAGAAATCCAAGACCATATTCTCAAGCGCGCAAGCACACAAACCTGCGCATACACCGCAAATATACCTGTGCATGCCACATCCGCAGCCTACGCCCACGACACATTCCCGCCGCCTCCCCCCCCCTCCGTCCCAAAATGCACCCCACCCCACCCGCGCTTTCCACATACCACAACACTTCACGTGTCGCCATCGCACCCACGTTGCGCCTACCTGCCCCGTACTTGACACCGCTGCCTGACAAACGCACCAGGACCTGGATGCAAGCACCAAAGGCCAGCGCAACGACGTGGTCACGGGACTTCGACCCGGCCCCAAACGCCTGCTCTGGCAGCAGCTGCCCACCGGGTGAGCGTGAAAATATCATCCGTGCAAGCCTGAAACTATCCAAACTATCATCCGTGCAAGTGTGAAGTATCGATGCAAGCAGGGCCCTGCCCCCGCCCATTGCCCCCTCCTGCTGCCCCCCGCTGTTTTCCCGGAGAGCCACGATACGTCGCCAGCTGTCACCCTTGGCACCACCCTGGCAACATCATTGGTATGTTCCCGCGGTCATGCATACCTTACAGCGACCATTATAGCGACATGCACGTTACAGTGACTGGTAAAGCCCTGTTGCATCATGTAGCGCGAATGTTAACCAGTCGAAGGCAAATTGTTACCACATGGGTCCTATCATGATTATCAGACATGTAGTTATTAGATTAGTGTATAGCCTTTCACACATGTTTTTTTTTGGGGGGGGGGGGGGGGAGGGGAGCCCCCCTGTTGTAAATGCATTACGCGAATACACTCCCCCGGTGCAAAAATTAATATGCTAATCAAGCTGCCAGTGGTCATCCATCATGCTGCCCGAGGTGTACTGCTGTGCATTTGCATCTACGGTTAAGAGTCCAGGTTGCGTGTGAAGTGCCGGCTTTTTGGGTTCATTGCCAAGTGTCGATCTCCCCGCAAATTTGTCATCCTGGGAAGGACCCTGGACGGCACAAATGGTCTTTTCATGCCTTGGCATCCCGAGGGCGTAGAGTGGCCAAACTGCTCTTGTGGGGATGACTCACGGCTGAATCCGTGCGGTTCTTGACTTAGACGGCTGGTCATCGACTTGTGAGGCTGGGGCCCATGAGTTGTCCTCGCATGGCCTTGCACCTGTGCCGTAGTGCCAGTCATGGGGCGGCGGTGTCAAGTCGCTGGGTGTGCACGCCTTCGCAACCAGCGAGCTTGGACAGGGGCTCTTGCGACGATGGCTTTTTCCGGCTGCTGCCCATGTCAGGCAGGAGCTGCCAGGGGAGATAGGGCGTCTGTACCTTTTGATGGGCAGCAGGGCAACAGCCTTCCCTGCAGTCGATATTGGTGACGCTCAGTCCCCTAAATATCGACTGCCTGGCACATGCAGTGGCCATTTTGGCAAACGGACCAACGAATCAGGTCCCCATGAGGATGCGTGTCAGGAGCTGGACAGCTCCTCGGTGCGCATGACATCGGCGGCTGATAAGCCTGCACACGGCACACGGGGCAGACGCCATTTTAACGTAATAGTAAATACTTCTGAAACTTGAGCGATCGTGGAGTCTCCGGCGGGCGTGCGTGCAAGGGAGTGGCTGCGTTGGTTGTCGAGGCTAGTTCAGCGGTTCTTGCCCTGCTGTCTTGATGACTTCCTGCGCGCACGGGCGCAATGAACGGGCGACCAGGTGGGTGGTGTTGTCACTAAATTAGCTCACGCGTGCACTCGTCAAAGTAAATTAAGGGCCATAAACTATGTAATCGTATTATGAAAGGGCGGCCGCGAGAGATAGGGTATGCAGGTGATGCATGCATATCTGATAGTGACTGTCCTATTGTGGCCGGGTCATAGCACCGTCAAGGGTCATGGACGCTGCCAACCTTATGAAGTATCCAACAGGAGTAACTCAACGAGTCGGCAAAGCTCAGCTACTAGCAAGGCAACCTAGTCCGGAGACGACTGTGGAAATCGAAGTACTGCGCAAGTAGAGTAATAGAGCAGTAGAGTAATGGAGCAACCGAGTAATACTCTGCATGGCTGTATCCGCACCGCATCGACAACATTTTAACAATCCAACCCAGGGGGGTTGCGTTGCGAAGCCGTAGATCAGCGTTAAACTTGGTGTGGAGTGCCAAGCGTGTAAGCAGGAAGGCAGTGTTCTGCTGTAACCATGCATCTCATGAGTGGGATCGTGCATGTTATGCAGGAAACAAGCCCCCTCTATAACAAGATATTTGGGAAACCCCTCCCAGGAAAAATTCCCAGTAGGACCGATGGTGAGCCTGTATATAAGATACATGTTTGCCAATCTATGTCGCAACTATCTAGGAGATAGGTTTACGTCGATAAGGCGGTAGCAAGTGAGGCGATAGCTAATATAAATGCAGCATGGGTGTAGCTTTTGAGTGGACAAAGGCTCTGAAGCATAGGTCATGCATGCAAACTGCCCAAAGCCACGGCGCGTGTCAGGTATCCCTTTCCCGAAATGCCGTGTGAGCTAGCAAATAGGGGGCGCCAACCAGCAATTTTAAGGGTGTGCGTAGGCGCAAGAGAATGCATGCGCAGGGCTGACTTGGCAGAACGCCAACACATTGCCAGATGTATGTTTTCCACCATGAAACCACGCCTGCGCCAGAAAAAATGTGAGCTGGTTCAGTTGGTAGCACATGGGTACCGGTACATGGCATGGCGTCTGGGGACAAAAGCAGAAGTCTGACGGATTTTGTCCTCGAACCGGGGGCCTCCTGAGTGAGTCGGAGTACTTAAGGTCTCTAATGCGGGTTAATGCTCCGCGGCTCCCCAACGGGGCTGCGTGACTAATTAATGAATAATTCATTAATGAGCTAATTGTTGGTGCTCATCGCCTGAGGGAAGGGAGCACAGGCGCCACATTGTAGTTAGGTGCTGTTTCTGCTACGTAAGCTTGTCGTGGTAAGATGGACTGTGGTGGTTGTGGTTGAAGTGATCAGGGCAGGTGTTGGTGCCTTTGGTTCGTTCCAAGGGGCTGGCATCCTTACAACGGTGAGCCTTGGAGTGGCCTTGGTGTTTGTCCCAGTCTTTGGACGGTGTGGTGGTTGGATTGCTGGTGCATGTGGTTGGGAGGGAAGGTCATCTGTGAAGCTGAGAGGAAGTTGTTGGGTTTTACGTAAGTGCGGTGGTTGTGGGGGGCTTTCAAAGAAAGTCAGGAGCCGAGCTTGCGGTTTGTTTCCGGTAGGGCGCACAGCCAGGATGCAGTTCCACTTGGCTTTGCAGGGGCCGCCCCTAGTACTTGCAGGCTTATTACCTTTCCGCGATGAGTTATGCAAAGGGAGGCCAGGACAGGTTAGTAACTCAATAAAGGAATGGCACCGATGGGCAAGTTGCGTCCTTCCATGGTTGCACACCAGCACAAAACTGTAGGGGAAGGTCGCATACAGCTTGGAAGTGCTGGCTTGTAGGTCGGAACACAACATCCCCTGCACGTGCAATCCGTATCTCCGTGACGTTCAGTGGAAATCAGGAAACGACGGGGCAGATATAATGTATGTGGAGAACAGTAGACCGAAAGTAGAAACAAAGAGATTGGCTCCATTTTCCAGCCATAATGGTTGTCTCCTTGATAAGAATAACATCGTGATGGACGAAGATGGAAGAAATCTGTTCGCGAATCACACAGCAATCGCCAGCAACTGCGTATCATCATTGCCAAGTCAGCATATCTGTAACGTTTGGTGGTGTAAACCAACTGCAGCAGGCTTCGAAGAAGATGCCCATATGGCCTCTAGCTCCTGTACTGAATGTAACAGTCAATTTTTGTTTTGGCCTATGTTGTGCTCATCAGTTCTAAGTGGGAATAATCGTAGATTTAACACGAGTTATGAGAAGTACACACTGTAATGCTCATGCAAGTAGCCTGGGCTACGATAGGCTGGACGGTACTGAAGTGGCGCGGTCAGCCTATCCAGCACATCATGAATTCGGAGCTGCCGATAGAACAGTGTCAAATGCCACCGTGCACAGCTTGTATTGATGCGGTCTACGCCAGACATATCACGGATCGACAGGCCAGCATTGCGAATTTAAACTACAAGTATAATTTTTCAGTAGAAAACATATTCATTACTGACAACATGCGTGCTAAAAAACAACAACCTAAGCACTTTTAGTTTCCAAACATGCATGGCAACAGTTACTCCCTTCTCAATGCCGGCCACGAATACATTATTAGTGGGACCCAGGCATGGCTCAAACCAACTGTGCAGGGCAGATAAACGTTACCGACCAACTCAGCGAGTTGTTTATTGGTAAAACAGCCTGCGGCGGTCCAAGGTACATCTGAGCAGTCTCTCTGGGGGAACTTGTTGATCATCCTTGCCATGAGAAAGGTAATTCCTTTGTAGGTATGCTATACATTGCACATAGTTGTATCACTTAATAAATTACGTCAGGTAAGGTTAGGGCATACTTTTAAATATCTTTCTTGCTCCTTATAGTGCACGGATTCTTCAACACTGACAGCTGACGTTTTTGCATTTGAACGTGCTGGTTGGACCTTCTATAATGCATGATTGCACCTACCCTGAACGCCATGTACAAGCGCAACCCGCCATGTGGCGGCCAGCGACTGCGCACGTACTACAAGAATATCATCAGCATCCGAGGGGGGTTTATGCTCCGCAGCTCCCCAACGGGACCGCATTAATTGGGGGATTCAGTGCTCCGTTGCCCCCCAACGGGGACACATACGAGACTTATGAGTTTACGGGACCGCATGTATAGATTTATTGGAATTAGTCAGCATGTGGGTGTCGGCGCTGCGCTGCTGCACATGCATGCAGCACATCATTCGATCAGGCACATGTGCCCTGCTGTTGGGAAAGTCACGCCATGCTGCACATGCATGAGAGAAGCCAAGGCGCAGTCGATCCGCACGCTAGGTCTCAATATGCATGGTAGATTGCACATAGTATTACATCGTGGCCCATGCATGCACGGATGGTAAGAATCGCCCACCCCGCTAGCATGGAGCTGCAATCCATACCTGATGAGAGTAAGCCAGTGCTATCGAACGGTGGTCACATTGAAGCAACTTGCCACTTTCTCAACGTTTTGCCGCAATAACAGGCTTGCCTAAACTGGCCACGCACAGATGCATGGCCCAAGCCATGACTCAGCCGGGACTCATTATGCACGGTCCCAAGCAAGGCTTCATCATAGTTGTCTCACTGAATGCAAGGCACCATCGTGGCATTGCATTCGGGTCACCCTACGCTTGGCATCCAACACTCACAAATGAGAATGACCCAGGCCGGTAAGTAATGCACACGTACCATGCCAGGTGCAGCGAACAAAGTCAACAAACCCACGCACCCCTGCGCCCAACCCCAAGATAGCCCACCCCCGGACCCCACTGCACGCGACACGGGAAGGTTACATAACCCCGTTTCGACACGCTGGAACTAAGAAATGCAGGGACTGACAAGCCTGACTGATGGGGGATCTGCGGACCATGTCATAGTTGTCTCACTGAATATGCCCACCATGATCAGGTCAATATATTTATTCTCCTGCCCACAAAGACTCTTATCTGGGGCCAGCTACCCCACGTCATAGGGTATGTCTTCCGAAGCGGTATGTTTGTTGCTCGAAGATTGTCGCCGTGCGGGGATGCGGCTGCACAAACCAACCGATGGCACAGGATGGCGCAGAAACACGGGATGGGAACGAAATTAATAACATTCAATCGCAATAATTATATTTATAACAATAATAGCAGCTGTCTTTTACTTGATGATCAAAACAGCAGTAATTAGTATGTTAAGATGTGATAACAGGAGGTACATTCCCCCCCCCCACCCCTCCCACCCACCCCGTGGTACCAGAATGCGGTACATTTGACCCCTGACACACAACAGGAAGAAGAGAGGGCGCGGCACAGGGGGGAACATGTGTCGGGTTTAGGGTATGGAACAGAGGGGGAACATGTCGGGGTGCGGGCGAGAAAGCGAAGATGCGAACAGGGGATGAAGGCAAAGCACTGACACAAGGATCTGTTGTCTCCATATGTTTAGTATCTATATGTTTAGGGTTCGGGGATTAGGGTTAACACACAATACTACTATGTAAATACCGCACACGGCAGAGTAGGGTGTAGGGTGTAGGCGGCAGCACCGGCACGAGGGCCCCTTGTCTCCACGTGTCCGTCTCTCAATGCAAAAGAAACACAAATATTTCTCTTTTGCTTTTTTTTTGTAAGAGCACACTAGGCTCTGCGCAGGTGACCCCACCCCCCCCCCCCCCCCCCCCCTTGCCCCCCGGCAAGGAATAGGGTTCGCCAATTCTAGCATGTGAATCCTGTTACCAGATGACAAAGTCACATGTGAACTACTTAATGACTTAATCCTATTACCAGGTGTGTAGTACTCTGCTTGCCGCGACGAATCCTATTACCATGTATGGCATACTAATGGCATACTACGCCATACTATGCTGATGGCATACTAATGGCATACTAATGGCATACTAATGGCATACTCATGGCATACTCATGGCATACTCATGGCTTACTCATGGCATACTCATGGCATACTCATGGCATACTCATGGCATTCTATGGTACAGGGTGTACCACTATAGGGTGATGTATGGTATAGGGTGTGCGCGGCTCAGCCAGTGCAAAGTAAAGGATTCCAACGGGGTGGGATTCTGCTGTACGGAAGGTGTAGCTAGTGGCGATGGGCTATCCATTATGATGGGGATGGACGGGATTACTATCCCGTGAGACAACTTATAGTATACTCTGGTACTACTATACTATGCTACCCATTATTGGGATAGACAGGCACTTGAGTAGGTAGTCAAATACCCTATCAGCGAAATAGTCCAGGACCCTATCAGAGAAGTAGTCCAGGACCCTATCAGAGAAATAGTCCAGGACCCTATCAGCGCAATAGTCGGACCCTATCATTGAAATAGTCCAGGACCCTATCAGCGAAATAGTCCAGGACCCTATCAGAGAAGTAGTCCAGGACCCTATCAGAGAAGAAGTCAAGAAGCAGAGTCTGTAACCCTATCAGAGTAGTCTAGGACCCAATCAGAGTAGTCTAGAAGCCCAAGCAAGACTGGCATAGCCCATTCCCGCATGTGGGCTATCCCACCATCAGTAACAACCATTTCCATGGAACGATGTTTACTGCCCATTGATGCACGCGGGCTATCGCGCACGTGTGCCACGCGACATCCCGCACGTGCGCCACACGACACAGGCGGACTAGGGGGCATCTGGACAAACAGCGCACCTGGACAAATGGTACATCTGGACAACAACACTGCACGAGTGACACAAACAGACGCCAATGGCCACAAGGCCAGGCCGCGCAGGCACTGGGCACATGACCATCTTAAGACATGGGCACATGACCACCTAAAGACATAGGCACATGGCATCCTACCATACCACCGACAAAAGACATGGCATCCTATCCTAGTACCAAACGAAACTAAAGACATGACCACCTACCGCATGACCATACGTGCTGCTCGGGGAGGCGGCTCCTCGAAGGGAGCAGTCCACCATTTTCGAAATCCAAACCAAAACAACAAGGGGGTTCCCTCGCGAAGCCGCAGCATACTGTACTCGACCCATTGGTCACTACACTGGTCACTTCAACGCTTGGGCGGGTGCCTTGTGAAGCCGTCGTCGCATGAAAAGGGATTGCCCCAGGAAAAAGCACCCGCTGGAGGGAGACGATTCTTGGGCTTTGAGTCATGCCGCGTGCCCGCCGGCACGCCCCAGCAGGAGCACAGCGAGGCACTGTGGTGCTCTAGTCACCAATATAGTACCACAATAGGTTACTATGGTGACCACAATAGGTTACTACAGCAACAGTGGCTTTAGAGCGATCTGGTACCACATGCGATGTATGGTCCTGTTGTGATCTGGTCTGACAGGCATCCCCATGAGTAATAGATGCCGCGGACGTGGCAGGCCCCTCCTGGTCGAGGCACACCGCCAGGGAATTCTTTGTCGTCCCTTCTACTGGCGTGAACAACATAGGTCCGGGGAGAGAGGAGGCCGTAACCCCCCCCCCTTCCCCCCCACACACACACTTCCCCCTCGACAAACCCCTTCTTCTACTGGTGGCATGGTGAAGGCAAGGTGTGGCTACCCAACAAGTATGGGTGGAAAACAAGCATGGAAATCAACACCCCACCCCAACAAGTACGGAACCCCACCACACCACGACCTTGCAAAGCCATAGCCGCATCATGGGGCAACCAGATTCTGCTCGTCTAGGGCGGCGGCTAGGGATGGTGGTGAAGGCGAGCCAGGGGCGGATGCCGCAAAGTCTAGCTCCATTTCCTCGAGTGCAAAGGATCAAAGCCTTCCAACTATGCATCTTCCTTAAGCATGTGGGGGATGGGAAGGCGTGTGGAGTGCGGCAAGGAACAATCCGCTCCCCTGCACTCAGTATCCACACAGTATCCGCATATTATCCACACAGTATCCGCACAGTATCCGCACAGTGTCAGTTGATACAGCGGTCGTATGAACGGATGCAAGCTGAGTCAAGCTTGTGCGCGCCCCTGGTGTGGGCCCTGGCGGCTAAAGCCGGCTCATGACCGTTTCGGCGCGTCGTCTGGACGCTTCGTGCGGGGAGTCCAGCCGACAAGGTCGTCCTCCGTGAGGCTGATCACGCCGGAGCCATCCGTACGAAGTCTCCGTACCGCATCGGCTTCCGAGGCCAAAAAGTCCTCGATCGTTCCCGGCTCCCCGAACCAGCCCTTGTGGTCGGCGATAAGGTGATGGTTTCGACAGGAGTCGCACCGTACAACCACTACGGTCTCGTAGAAGGAGCGCCGGCTGATGGCCTTGACGGACCGGGTGTCGCAAACCTTGCACGTGTAGACAAGTAGCATCTTGTCATGTTTTGGACTTTGGTTGTCGCGGGCATCCGTCCCCGCAATGCTCCCAGGACTGCTGCTTGTGGCATATGCGCGTGAGATTATCCAGAAATGGGAATGCCTTGAAGATACCTGTCTGACCCCGCTAGCCAATGCCGTCCAGTTCTGTCTTGTCTTCAAGAAATCGCGGCATGCCGCATAGGCGTAAGCCATGGCGAGATGACGAGCTTTCAACAGCATGCCTCGCATCGCCATCTTCCTCTCGAGCAAGTCGTCGTACAAATCTCGGCTTGCCGGTCCCGGCAGGAGCGTCCTTTCTACGCTTGACCACGTACCCGGAACCAAACACAACGCATACCCGTCCCACAAGCCGGGCCGCTGAAACTTGGGTGGTTGGGCAGGTTTCCGGCATCATGTAATGGCACTCCTGGCAACAGCAACTTCATTTTCGTGGTGGTGGTGGCCCACGCCGCACATGGGCAGCAGAGACCTCGATCATGGGCAGCAAGAATGCATTTTAAAAAATAAGTACGGAGCATCACGTACGGTGCTTCACGTTGCCCAACGAAGATACTTCGAGGTAGAGCTTCGGTTGAGTATTTATGTACGTATGTACAATGTACAACCGATACTAAATATATCCGGCCCTCGGCCACTATAGATTCTCTGCTGCCCATGTGCGGCGTGGGCCACACAACAACAAGACGTGCTGTAACCACCCACACAACAACAACGACAACAATGTACAATTCACGCCTTAAGTTGGGTTCGAGGTTTTTGAGGGTCAACCCAACTTAGGCCCGGTCTATACGGATTTTAAGGCCCTTTCCACATTCGTCAGTTCCGGGGAGTTAGGGTCCTAATTCAGTCGGTTCCGGAACTAGAGGTTTCCACATTGGGCCGTCCAATTAGAAATGTAATTCTAATTAACCGCTAATTCGACCGGAACTGGGGTGGAACTCCTGGAACTCGAAAAAAGCAGTTCCGGCCAGTTCCAGTCAGAATTAATTTTTTTTTTTTGGTCGATGCACGAAAAGGGCGGGGAACACGACGTGAAAAGGGAACACGTGCACGCCGGGAAGACAGTGCGGCCACCATCGCTGCCGCGCGTTAGTGGATGAAAGTGCGTAGCCATGATCGCGAGACTAATAGTTATATTTCTCATCGTGCTGGTGCGCTACCTGCAGCTACGCAGGAAGCAGGCCGCGATCCGCATTATTCAGGAAAATGCGGCTCGCGAGGCGGAATACATGGCAACCGCCACACAAGTGATGATGGGGATGGCAATGGACGACAAGCCAGACGACCGACGAGGCGGGTGGCAGCCCGGTCGCCCGTGGGCATATGATAGGGCCGCAGGACGTGGATTTTGGGAATCAGCAAAGCGAGGGGGTGTCATGACGGACGCGGACTTCCGTGCAACATTTCACATGACCCGTGATTCCTTTGATCGTGTAGTGTGTATGTTGATCGCGTTAGCTAAAATTAGTCAGCCATGGTTAAGTAAGCTAATGGAATTTGAAGGCACGGTAAAACCAGTACTGAAAAGCTATCAGCCCAGTTCTCTCGCGTGTAGATTGTTTGCTTTCTCGACATTTTGTTCGGACGCGTAGTGTATTATCACGGGAAGCATAGCGATTGGTAGCCAACGATGGCGACGTACGTGAAGCCTCTGCTCTATGACGGGAAGGCATCTGGCGTTGCTGCAACTGGAATCAGGCCAGTGCCATGTTCGGCACCGTGCACGCGGAAATAAGGCGCCGTCACGTTAGATAGCACTGCTGAGGACGAGCTGCGCCTGCCTGCCCATATTTACCGAGTTTGTCTCGCATCGCACTGCATTATTGCTGGCCAGACTATGCTGTCTTTATGCCCGACAGACTGGTTCACGAACCGTTTTAATTTGCTGCGTGCGTGGCTCCTGCCCTTCCATGGCAATGTTTGCAATTTCGCACGTTTTCGTTGTGATTGTTGGCACATACTACATAGCCATGCACATGACATACTGCATGAAGGTCGCAAAGTTAGGTATAGTTTCTGTTTGTAAATCCTGAGTTCTTGCTTTACACACGGTTCCTTGAAATGAAGGCCCTGGCCGAAGCTCGTTGCTTGCCAAAGCCTTCTTGTGTCGAAGAACAGCGGTTCTCAGTGGGCACATGAAAGAGACGTTGCCAGGCATTGTAAGATTTCCAACCACACGCTTGTCCTGTAACCATGCATTTCATTCCATGTGCGTTATGAATCTGGCAGCTTGTGAGCCTGCAACCATTAATTGCAGTTTGGCACATGTTACAAAAAGTAGGCTCCTTGAATTTAGGCTGCTTTCTCGCTTATTTTTGTTGATGCTATAGGCAACATTGGACTTAACACTAAGTTGAGTCCCACCCGCATCCAACCCCCCCAATCATCCATCCACTCCGTCCCTACCCACCCAATTATACCACCGTCTTCCCGCCCACTCTTGAACTAATCAGCCCAACGCCCCAGCCCAAGACACAGGCAAATGCCCATGTAGCCACCCATGTGCGCGTGCAAAGAGACACTCAACTAGCTAGGCTGCATATACGTGCCATGGGGGCATAACAGGTGCATGGGCGCAGGTGCACATGCAGGCCCGCAGGCATGCACACAAGCAGGCAGGCAGGCAGGTTGACAGATGGGTGGGCAGATAGGCGGGTGGCAGACTTGCAGGCGGGCAGGCGGGAGGATGGGCAGAACATTGGGTGGACAGGCGAGTAAGAAGGTCGTTGGGTCCAAGCAACCCGTTTATTGGTGATGGATTGATGTGTGTGGCGCATGTGTGCAAGTCGGCCTGTGTTTGTGTGCGTTTGTATGCATGTGCACGTGTGCTCGTGGGTGTGTGCACATGTTTGTGTGCATGTGTTAGCGTGCATGTGCGCACGTGGGTGTGTGCATGTGTGTGATATTGTGTGCATACATGTGTATGTCACAGTGTGCATGTGTGTGCGTGTGTGCGTGTGTGCGTGTGTGTGTGTGTGCGTGTGTGCGAGTGTGCGAGTGTGCGAGTGTGCGTGTGTGCGTGTGTGCGTGTGTGCGTGTGTGCGTGTGTGCGTGTGTGCGTGTGTGCGTGTGTGCGTGTGTGCGTGTGTGCGTGTGTGCGTGTGTGCGTGTGTGCGTGTGTGCGTGTGTGCGTGTGTGCGTGTGTGCGTGTGTGCGTGTGTGCGTGTGTGCGTGTGTGCGTGTGTGCGTGTGTGCGTGTGTGCGTGTGTGCGTGTGTGCATGTGTGTATGTGTGCATGTGTGTATGCGTGCGTGTGTGCATGTGTGTATGTGTGCATGTGTGTATGCGTGCGTGTGTGCATGTGTGCGTGTGTGCATGTGTGTATGTGTGCATGTGTGCGTGTGTGCATGTGTGCGTGTGTGCATGTGTGTATGTGTGCATGTGTGTATGTGTGCGTGTGTGCGTGTGTGCATGTGTGCATGTGTGCGTGGGTGCATGTGTGTATGTGTGCATGTGTGTATGCGTGCGTGTGTGCATGTGTGTGTGAACATTTATGTGCATGTGTATGTATGTGGGCGTGTGTGTGTGCTGGGGGGTAGGATGGATAGGGAAAAGAAAGAGTGAAAAATGCAAGGTGTGGGGGAGTTAAATGTTTCACCTCGCGGCAAAAGTCGTTGTGCCTGCCGCGTGTATTGACAAGCAGCTGTGGGCACGGTTGCAGCAAGTGAGTACACGCCAAGGGCCTACACGGTTCATGCAATAGCACACAGCCAGTGGGACGAAACATCTGCACATATTACTCGGGTTCATCTATTTTGCACATTACCTGCTTGGGTTCATCAACTGAATTCTGTACCTTACACTTGCATGGCTCATGGTTTCAATCGCTGCTCAATTGACGGAAAATGAACAGGCAATCAACATTCAGATATGTTAATCCTGAAAAGTGACCTTCCACGTACACCAGGAGAATGAAGGTCGATGCTGCTGTGACGCATGAGCCTAATCCACGTGCTCTCGGAGGTCTCCACCTCGGCAGGAGCACCTGCAGGCGTCGTGGCTCGCTTGCCTCAAGCAATATGCGCGTGCTGAAAGCTACCGGGGTCTAGGCAGAGTTACATTATCTGCCCGGAAAAAGCACCTCTTAAACCTTTCTCGGCAACGAAGCTCTGAGCAGCGCTATATTGTCGTGGCCGGACTTCATTGTCGCCATTAAAATGTCAAAAGCTGTTCGATTCATCCAAGGAAAATGCGTGCATGGTAGACAGATCATGAGATGCCCGGGCGTATAGACATGACAAGCAACTGCTTAGATGGCGCTCATCGCGTCCCCTCCTCGCTTCCCTCGACTCAGTTCGTTAAGGCGCCTAATCCAATGTATGGCATAGGCCGCTGTGATCTGGCCGCGCACCTCGGCCTCAAGAACATCTTCTTGCGTCTTAAACATCAGCGCCGGAGGCGGCGGCTCAGCCATTGCAAGGCTTAAAATCACAGCGATGCCAGATGGTTATGGCGTGTAATGCTGGGCGACGGGGTGCAGTTTTCACTTTTAGGGTCAAGCACGTGCCATGATGCACACAAAAAGGCGGGAACTTGTTCGCCGCCGTTGGATCGGAACTGAATGTGGAAACCCCGTCCCGACTAATTCACCGCTAATTCATTCTAATTCGCCGCGCCGAATTAGACCTCGAGCCTGGAACTGCGGTCCGGACCAATCCGAGTCCTCCTAATTCGCACTAATTCGTCACCATATGTGGAAAGGCTCTAAGTTAAAACCGAACCGGTCATTTTTAGCTGAAAATTGGGTGCGGAGGTAAAAATTTCAGTCTATACGAAACTAAACTGTCTGGACCGCAAGTAGGTAGAGTGGTTCCCGCCAAGTCGATGACGTGGCGCCAGCTCCGTGCCCGGGCAATCAGGCAATTACAGGCAATTAAACCCAAAACACTGACGGCGGGGAAGGGGAAGATGACCCGCGGTCGCCAGCCATGGCGGACAATGCCGAAGGAGATGGACCATTTCTGCCACCCGAAGCGCGAAATCATTGCGTGCCATGCGGAGTCGCCCATGGGAAAACGCCGAAGTGGACGATGAGAGAAAAAGCGCGTTTCGGGCATGTCCTAATTGACGAAAGCATCCGAGCAGCGTATTTTAAAGGATATATATCGGTTTCTTTTTACTTTTTATGATGATTTGTAGTCGTAAACTTGCAAGGGTGGCCAGAAATCGCTGAATCTAGCGACCATGCTGCACAACTTTGGTGTGCCGCAATGCGCCATTTTGCGGCCACCGCCTGGGCTAAGGTAATGCCAGCCATGCCAGGTAAAGCTGAGTTATCGTTTCCTTGTCGACGTAAGACGTTTATGTATACGTTCTAGCTTGTGTAGCACATTCTTTTTGCATTATTCATGTTCTTTCTTGACCATGGCCTGGCCCCTTCCTAAAACACCATTCTTAGATGCCTCCCTCAGTCAGTTGACCTGCCATACTTGATAGTGTGATGGTGATAAGTTTTAGAGGCTGTATGGGTTTGAATACCTCCATATATGTTTGTTATACATTTCCCACACACATATTGCATGAGTGTGAGGCAGTTGGCTGGTCTCTGTGGCATCATCAAGCATGTAACCGGTGAGTAGAAGCTTCCCATTGTCAGTGAGCATGTGACACCAGGCCGTGTGCTGGCCATCACCTGGCAAGCTATAGCAGCTTAGGCCTAGTTTATCCTTGCTAGGGCAAGCTGAAATAGGCTTCACATCACTAGTTTGTTGGTGGCTGCCTCCTAGAATGCATGCCTTGCGTAGGGTGTCCGTACCACGTTACCTACGTGCATGGACAAGGTGGCACCTGCACATAGGTGCCATGTAAGGGCAGTGTGATGATGCAGTTATGTTTCCCCATCATTGTGGAAGGGAAATGTATTGTATGGCATGGTTGGTGGCCTTATTAGTAGGTAGTATGCCAAGCCCTACCCCCTTGGTTGCTTTTTACCAACGGTACCCCTACGGGCTGTACTGGGTGTACGTAGCTGCTGGTATACCCAACCAAGTGATGACCCCAATGGCTCAAACTGCTCAGCAACTAATTGTTTATCATCCCTGAAGTGGTAAGTGCCTAGCTCTTAGAACATGATTCAAAATACACATTCTACCAAAACTGAAAACGCGCGTCTTGACCGCCCTGACTTTGACGGTAGTTATACATGGCCTACTCTGAATATATGTAAGGTTGTGATGTATCAACCCGAAGAGCAACTCATGCACATGCTTGGCCCCCAAGGACAGCCATTGGATATGGGTAGGTTGGATGGCATCTGGTTTTCAAAGTTGTGAAGTTACAACCGATGCATCGGCAGTATTTCTGCCCATTTAGGGGTTAAGTTTGACAACTGTGATGACTACCATTGCACATGCATCCTTTTTGACATTACAATAGCGGGACTAGGCAACATTCTCATCCTCACCGCTTGCGGGTAAAAAAAACTGGCAACCAAACACCATGCCACACGTGGCACACTCAAGCATACACCAAGGTGGGTAAAAAAAACTGGCAACCAAACACCATGCCACACGTGGCACACTCAAGCATTATACACCAAGGTGGGTAAAAGAAACTGGCAACCAAACACCATGCCACACGTGGCACACTCAAGCATTATACACCAAGGTGGGTAAAAAAAACTGGCAACCAAACACCATGCCACACGTGGCACACTCAAGCATACACCAAGGTGGGTAAAAAAAACTGGCAACCAAACACCATGCCACACGTGGCACACTCAAGCATTATACACCAAGGTGGGTAATAAAAACTGGCAACCAAACACCATGCCACACGTGGCACACTCAAGCATTATACACCAAGGTGGGTAAAAAAAACTGGCAACCAAACACCATGCCACACGTGGCACACTCAAGCATACACCAAGGTGGGTAAAAGAAACTGGCAACCAAACACCATGCCACACGTGGCACACTCAAGCATTATACACCAAGGTGGGTAAAAAAAACTGGCAACCAAACACCATGCCACACGTGGCACACTCAAGCATACACCAAGGTGGGTAATAAAAACTGGCAACCAAACACCATGCCACACGTGGCACACTCAAGCATACACCAAGGTGGGTAAAAAAAACTGGCAACCAAACACCATGCCACACGTGGCACACTCAAGCATTATACACCAAGGTGGGTAAAAAAACTGGCAACCAAACACCATGCCACACGTGGCACACTCAAGCATTATACACCAAGGTGGGTAAAAGAAACTGGCAACCAAACACCATGCCACACGTGGCACACTCAAGCATTATACACCAAGGTGGGTAAAAGAAACTGGCAACCAAACACCATGCCACACGTGGCACACTCAAGCATTATACACCAAGGTGGGTAAAAAAAACTGGCTAGCATGTTGCATGTCGTAGGTCACATGTCAATGCACGGTGAAGGATGCCAAAGCGGTGAATAAGGATCCCAAATGCACGCTCTATGACCTGCCTGCACAAAGAGATGTAATAGTTACATGCGTCCTCTTGGACGCTGAGACCCCTTCCTGGGTAGGGAGTCACAAGCCAAGGCTTGATGATGTATGCCTCATCTGCCACTATGTAGAATCCTTCTGGCAGGCTAACACGTGCCAATTCCGTGTGCAAAGAGCTGACACGAAATGCGACACTGTCATTGGTACTGCCGCAACATTTGTTGGAGCCATACAGAAAACGACATTTCGAATCGCACACAGCTTGCATGACAAGCGCATAAAACCCCTTACGATTCTAGTACTGCCTGGGGTTCGCTACCTCCGACTTGAAGTTTTTTTTTTTTATCTTGATTGCGATACCATCGAGCGCACCAACACAACCATCAACAACTCCCCTGGTCGTCTGGTTGAAACCATCGGCCAAACGCGACAGTTCTCCCGAATCATCCGTGGTTGCGAGTGCGCTTCTCATTAGCAGCTCGCGGCAAGCCAAACCGACTTACGTAGGGCTTGGAAACGTGCACCACGCCTGGAGAGACCTCTTTATCCTGTACGCCTTCGCATCATCTTCAAATCCTGCAAATCATTCCAGTCCTCCCTGTCAATCCTGTCCTCGTCGGGCTTGCGCATAAGGTGGTATGACTGGCGAGACATTATGGCCGCGTGTTTTCGTGCTTTAAATACGCAACTGAAATGGTCGGAATTACCAACTGCGATGGCACACACAGCTATGGCAACCAGCCTTCACGTCGGTAGCAGCAGCCCGACCACCAGGGTTTTCCCGGAGAGTTTTTGTAAACATCAGACACTGATTTCTTCAGACGATGCACAAGGCTGGGCGCGGCGCAGCGTGCGCAAGGCTGGCGTGCGCAAGGCTGGGGAGTGCGCGAGGCTGGGAGTGCGCAAGGCTGGGAGTGCATCGTGGCTGGGCGCGGCGCGGCAGCGTGCGCAAGGCTGGCGCGTAAAACTGCAAACGACGTAAATCGTATCGGCTGCCTTTGGACTTAGCCGAATTTCGTCGTCGATGCGAGTGGTGATGGCCGTTTAGATCTTAGTTTTTAACCCGACGGGTTTCCTTATGATGCGTTCAAAATGGCAGCTGATGGCATGATTACTTAACATGTGGCGCGCGCAAAGAGCCTGTAGTCGTGCAGTTTACCCTCAATAATCAATCAATCTGAGTATCGAGTCCACGTTGGAGTCCACTGACCCCCCCGACTAGAATTTCCGACCCCCAATGTTGCACGCAAGCTATGCCTGCCATGCTTTTTCTATTTCCTAACACCCACAGTTGGGGGATCATAGTCATTGACAATTTCTCCCCGTTGCTTTTTATGCTGCATATCCAACTATATCTGAGTAAGAGGGGTCGAGCGGATGACGCCGACATGGTTTGCATATACCTTCATAGTGGCTTCAAATCGTCATATTCTTGAAGCGCGGTCAGTTCAGCCCACAGAACCTTACGTACGGCCATGATCACCAGAGGTCGCATCGGCGAATTTGACCCAAGTCCTGCTTGCTCAAAATTTGGCGCCTTTTGCAAGCCACACTTTTACGTCGGTTGGAGTTTTACGCCGCACCAGTGGGTAGCTGTCAAGTCGCGCCGCGCCCAGCCTTGCGCACTCCCAGCCTCGCGCACTCCCCAGCCTTGCGCACGCCAGCCTTGCGCACGCTGCGCCGCGCCCAGCCTTGTGCATCGTCTGAAGAAATCAGTGTCTGATGTTTACAAAAACTCCCTGGTGTCTTTTTGGTGTTAAGGGTTTTGGTGTTAAAATGGTGTTTAAAATGGACCAATCGGCGCGAAGAGACTGAATTCGAGGATTTCGAGTATTAGCCAACGATATTACAAAATGAGTCCGTACCAGGATTTCTGAACTTTACTGAACGAAATGGCTTCGCTCAGCCGTCTGTTCAGGCTGAACAAGGTTAGCGTAGTACCGGTGTTCAGTGAAACCGCGTTGACGGTAAACAGAGCCGTTTCCCGCGCAATTCCGCGGCGCGCTGACCGTTCCGGTGTCGCGGAGTCGAATTAGAGGTGGAAATTTTCACTGCGTGCGCAGGGCGTGCGCGGGGCAAAGACAGCCTGGCCGGTGATGGCTTCTACCTAGTATGGATAAAGCAGGGATAAAGAAATGAATGGCGGTGCTGCACTAGACATCGATTCTGGGGCATATTGAGTGCTTGCAAACAATGCTGACAGTGATCGGAGTGTCATTTATTTGAAATATCGCGATAGTTTTAACCCCGTGAAAGCTGCAGCCTATTTTTTGTGGAAAAAGGTCCGTTCGGCCTGCATCGGCGCTGTGCGATTTAGCAACTAGATTTAGCGAGCAGCTGGGCGTGTTGATGATTCCTGGTCGAATGTAAGTCTTCTTTAGCGCGCCCGCTCGCTTTTAGGGAAGACCTTGACTTGGCGAGTGGGTAATCCGACGACTTCGCTCATATATATCGAATAGGCAGGGATATCCATGCCTAGTGCCCGAACGTGGCGACATGAAGTTCATGCCGCGCACTACGCAATTATCTTTTGAGTACTTGTGGTTACACTTTACTGCCGGTGAGCATGGTGTTGCTTGTACTCACCACAGGCCTTCAGCAGTTTACCCTCCAAGTGCCATGAAGATCTGCGCCACTCCACGTGATGGCAACTGTCTGTTTGGGGCTATAACTCATCAGCGCACAAGAAACATCACGGGGACACACCCATGCCGACAGGAAGTCGTGGACTATATGCAGGTAATGTGGAGATGCCTATGTCGTTGCTCTTTACGTGTTTAGTACCATGTTTGCTTGCCTGCATTTCACATGTCCTTTCCATTGGCCTGTCGATCACAGCATGTTTTGTGCGCCCACGTACACACGTCATTATACACGTTTGCCACCTGCACTGCCGTCAACTCATTCCTAGTACGCCCACTCTTAATCATAACTGCTGGACTATGGGGTGCTGTACCATACATATATTGCCACGTTTCTGCAGGCACACGCACCCTTCTTCGCTTCTTTTAATGAAAAGGAAGAGGTCTCCTTTCTAGATTATTTGTCACGGATGCGCAAGGATGGCTCATGGGGCGGCAATCGAGAGCTGCAGCCCTGGTGTACCGCGTTAACATCAATGTCCACCACGTACGTGGTCTCACCCATTACATGTTGTTACTAATTTACAAGCTCCATTGTCAAAATAATTTGTGTGTTTTATCCATGATAACAAGTAGACCCGGTAGGGGCCAAGCCCCTACTGGTACAGTTATTCAGTCATTCACGTCTTTCGTTGTGTTCAAGGTTTTTGTGGGGTCGACCCAACTTAACACATGAATGACTCTACTTAATTGTACTACTTTGAACTAAAGATACTCAAACATACTGTTCTGAACTACTTTGAACTTGAATGCCGAAATCTGATGCGACCCAACGGGAGCACGAGTTTAATTAATCATGCGACCCAACTTAAGTCGTGAACACAACTTAAGCCAACCCAACTGAAGGCATGAATGACTGTACATACTATATTATTAGGGTGAAGAGACATGCCGTTTGCTTTCAATTGGTGGTTGGGTTGTTTGCTTGGCTGTTTGGTTCGGTGGGTGAGTGCAGTGTAGGGGCTAGGGCAACTTGGCAGCACCTGGATAACCCGTGGATGATGGTACTTACCCGGAGTGCTTTGTTTAGTATGGTGCACCCGTGCGTGGTCAGTGGGTAAAGCCTGTGCTTGGTCATGCAGTGAGTTGAACGTGTGGTTTTGGTCAGTATAGGGAACCGGTGTTTGGTCATGCAGTGGGTGGAACGTGTGTTTGGTCAGTAGGCGGAACCCGTGTGTGGTCAGTGGGTGGAACGTGTGCTTGGTCAGTGGGTGGAACCCGTGTGTGGTCAGTGGGTGGAACGTGTGCTTGGTCAGTGGGTGGAACATGTGCTTGGTCAGTGGGCTGAACCTGTGCTTGGTGAATAGTGTGGGTGGGAGGATTACCATTGCCATGATAGTACTTAGAAGCATGACAAAGGTAGAGACACTGTCTCCTTTAATGCATTAACCTACTGATGCCGAAAATGCCCGGTAAAAGTCCTCTGCAGATTGATCATGACGATTTTCGGAGCTCAAAATCCAAAGCGTATTTCCCCGGCCGTTTGCACTCCCTCCCTCCCTCCCTCCCTCCCTCCCTCCCTCCCTCCCTCCCTCCCTCCCTCCTCCCTCCCTCCCTCCTCCTCCCTCCCTCCCTCCCTCCCTCCCTCCCTCCCTCCCTCCCTCCCTCCCTCCCTCCCTCCCTCCCTCCCTCCCTCCCTCCCTCCCTCCCTCCCTCCCTCCTCTCTCCCTCCCTCCCTCCCTCCCTCCCTCCCTCCCTCCCTCCCTCCCTCCTCCCTCCCTCCCTCCCTCCTCCCTCCCTCCCTCCCTCCCTCCCTCCCTCCCTCCCTCCCTCCCTCCCTCCCTCCCTCCCTCCCTCCCTCCCTCCCTCCCTCCCTCCCTCCCTCCCTCCCTCCCTCCCTCCCTCCCTCCCTCCCTCCCTCCCTCCCTCCCTCCCTCCCTCCCTCACGTACGCACGCACACACGCACGCACTCACGCACGCACTCACGCACGCACTCACGCACTCTTTCATTCAATGCATCATGCCCTTGGAACCGTATATAGCCACTTCAGATCAGAGTATATAGCCACTTGAGGGGGATAAAATCCTCATCTCAGCTGTCCTGTACTGTAATTGCAGACGAGGCGGTAGTGTAGCGGATATCCTCAGGGGCAATAACCTCCACCTGCGAACTTCTACCCTGCATTCTAGCAATGGGCCGCGGGGCTCGTGGGTATTAAACAGGAGCATGCCCCCCATTAAAATTAAATTAAATTAAATCATAACATGACTCCGTTGGGAGATCATGTAGCACATATGCCCGTGGATGGATGGAGGGGGGACAAAGCCGCGAAACCAAACTAATCTAACTCTGAGCTAATCTGATCTAGAAAACCCTACCTATTCTACTCAGCAAAGCGCCCCTTCCGCTTGGGCCCACCCCCATTAAATTAAATTAAATTAAATGATAACATGCCTCCGTTGGGAGATCATGTAGCACATATTCCATGATGGATGGGTGGAGTGGAGGAAGCCGCGTAATCGAACTAACCTAACTCTAAGCTATCTAGTCTAGAAAATCCTAACTACACTACTCATCAAAATGCCTCCTCCTCTTGGGGGGAGGGGGCTTGCCCACAGGGTCGGGCGTGTGAGCCTTGACAATCTTCTGCCACCGCGTCTTGTCCTGCACGACAGTCCAAAGACGGGAGAGAGAGTGGATACGGTGTTCAAACTGGGCTGGGACCACTAGGTCGTCCAGCAACATCTGAACGTAGTTGGTGACAGGTTTCCCTACCTTTTTGGGAATGTCCGCGGGGCCAGGCCAGGTCAGAATGTGTCGCCCTGGCTGGCCAAGCCGCTGGGGGCCGGCCAGACCAAGGGTGGTGTCGACCTGGCTGGTGCGGGCAAGGTGTCCTACAAATGCTATCCTACGCTGCCTAATCTCGTCCGAAACACGAGGCATGCCATGATACAAAGACTCTGATGACGGACGCTCGGAAAAACCTACGTTAAGGACCTGCCGGAGCATCCTGTAAACTGTGCCGTCGAACCGAGCTGCCAGTTTGGGTGGGAGGGTCCACGCCTCGGCGCCATACGTGAGCACCGTGAGGACGAGGACCTTGAAGAGCATGCGCTTGCGGTGCCCGTCCAGGCCCTTCGAGCGCCAGTAAGGTGTGAGCGAACGGAGCTTGGCCCAGGCAAGGCCGATGCGGGTGTCCACATCGTCGGCGGTGTCAGGAAGCCAGCTCCCCAACAGCTTGAAGCGGTCGCGGAACGGGACCTCCGTCCCGTCGAGCAGGCGCGGCAGCGGTGGTTTACTGGATGCCCCTATCACCATCGCCTCATGCAGTTTTGACACTAATCTCCAGCCCCACCGCCCGCGCCTCCAGGCCCAGGCAGTCCAGCCAGGTCTGAATGTGCTCGGGGCTCTCGATGAGAGTGGTATCATCCGCATAAATCAGGTCGGCAAGGCGGTAACCATGCAGGTCTAACCCCGCCGTGCTCTTTCACGTTAAGGATGTCCAAGCCTGGCTCGAACCCCTTAAGAGCAGTAAAGCGCGCACGTGCCCGGCGCATGACGTGATCCACGACAATAATGAACAGGTATGGGGACAGGACACAACCTTGCCACACCCCGTGGTGAAGAGGGCCACCCCCATGCCAGGCCTTAATTTTGAGCTCTGAGACATCGATCATCCGGTGGTGCAGGTGCCCTTGGCCGTTGCACCTAGAGCAGGTGTACATAGTTTACACCCTAGCCTTGCAGGAAGTAGCCCAGAATGTATGAAAAGCCATATGCCCCTTCTCAGGGATATGTGCTACATGTACTCCCAACGGAGTTATGTTCTTAATTAGTTAATTAATTAATGCCCCTGATGAAGGAAGGTACACTTATCGCAGATTGCGGCCCATTTCTCCTTGTCTATCATGAGGGCACGGAGTACAGATAGTCCTAGAAGCCCTGAATCCTCAATCATTTGCAATCGTACGTCGTCATGGATTCGCCTGCCCACCCACTCACTCGATCACTGGCTCTACGTTGTTGCCGGCTCCTCCCCAATGCATGGGAGGAGTCGAGTATCCATCATCCTACACGAGTATCCATTGATCCAACCGTTTAGGCATCTTCATTCGATGTATTAATGCTCCGTGGGACCGTGGCTCCCCAACGCGACGTGTTCCTTATTAAGCAATCAAGCAGTTAATTAATTAATTAATTAATTAATTAATTAATTAGACTCGTGCTCCCGTTGGGGAGTCACGGAGCATTAACCCCGATGGATGGATGGATGGATGGGTGCAAACAGTCCTACCGGTCTAATCTATCTACATCAGCTACCTACAACATCTATCTAAACAACATCACGCTACCCTAGGGGAGCTGTCTGGCGTGCCTCCCGCGGGTTTGCACACGCGGGCGCTTCCCCACGGGGGGGGGCTCGTTGCCCTCTATGACCTGGGCCCACTTGGCCTTGTCCATCAGCTTCTTCCAAATCACGGAGAGGCCTAGGCCCCCCATGTCCTCTACTAGCTGTTTGTTGAAGGTGCGGGCCTTGCGGTGTCTAACACGATCACGGGGCCCGGCCCACGTCAGGAGGTGCCGGCCAGGCTGAGCTGGTCGCAGTCCCGCGGGGGGGCCACGTGAGGTGTCTACCTGGTTGGTGCGAGCTAGGTGCCCTACGAGCTGCAGGCGCCGCTGCTTAATGGTGCTGGTGACATAGCCCTGGTTTGGCGACGCGGTGGCCAATATTGGACATATACCATTTCATATACCACGCCATAATTTTAGCTGACATGCAGAGCAAAGACGCTGTTAATTGGCGTCATCCGCTCAACCCCTCTTACTCAGATAATGGGATCGGATCAGCAGGATAAGCAGCGTTTGGCAGACGTTGTCAAAGACTATACGACCCCGTAACTGTGGGTCCTAGGAAATATAAAAAGAATGGTAGGCATTGTTTGCGTGCATGCGCAAGATTAGCTCGAGGACTAACTTGAGGCCCATATTTTGGATTTGCAGTGGACATCATACATTTATACGTGTTGACGTCCATCTTGGGGAAACTTGCACTGTATCTTAAATTGGGAATTCAGTGCTCCGTGGTCCCCCAACTAACGGGGACACGAGACTAATTAATTAAATTTGTATTTTAGTGAAATCCGTACATTGTCAAGGAGGTAACATGGAAAATCAAATAACGGTTCAATTGGAGCGCGATATTGATAAATGTTGTACACTAAACACCAGTCATCACGAACAAAACAAACATAAAAAAGCTTTTATCTAAAAACGATGGCAAGACGTATAAAGCAACATACTATGTATACGCATAGTTTCTCTCTTAATAAGAACATTAAAGTCGTTTGGCCATGGGGTACACAACAAATTGTGAAGGCATACGTCGAGGCAAACCCTCCCTTGCCTGCTTTTTTCCAAAACACAACATGGCCATGACATTAGTAACTCTTGGTCCTCACAAAGTCTAGCTACACCTATATGGATCAAGCACAAATGAGTGCCATGGTATTCTGGCCAGAATTTTCCCCGTGATTCACAATTTGCTCAATGTCCCTTCATTCATTGGCCCAAGCTAACACCATTAATTAAGAAAAGCTAGAGCTCTGCTATGGCACAGCTGGATGTGGACTTGGTAAACTCTAGGCGAAGTTCAGGACAGGAGTAACTGGGAACCCAATTGCATCAAAATATCGCTCCTCCGTCGGGGACAACGTGACGGGGGAGTCCCACAACCTGGGCGGGTTGTGCACGTCAATGTTGCCGCTGAGTGACTCATGCGGCTTCTTCACGCAGGCGGGGCAGAAAAAGACAAGCTGTCGGCGCTGCACACCGTGCTCATCAGTGACATCCACCTCAATGGACGGGTAAACGTGCTTGCGGACATGCTGATGCGAGCACCGGTAGACGATGCCCTTCCTTGATCTAGTGCCCCTTCACCGCATTTCAGAGGCACCCCCTCAATCTCGCGCAGCCTCCAGACCTTGGGGTCGTCCTCACGTATGCCAGACCGCTTCTGCATGCATGACATCACGATGCATTGCAGGGCACACAATATAGATAATATAAGATAATAGATCAAGGTAGGACACATACGAATAAAGAGCAAAATGTAAACAATATGCTGCATTACGCCAGACCTTAAAATTAAGCGCATGAAACTAAGACGGCTTTATATGTAAATAGGAACCGGAATGACAACTGACTCACAGTATAAAATATAACGGGCGATGAAGATAGAACTAGGTTAAGACAACAGCCTGTGAAACCCACCATTCGAGCCAGGTCATGGGCGATAACAGGGGGGCTGCAGCCGATCACACAGCAAGGCTTCCCCTGGTGTGCACCCGTGCGGGGGGGTGCCTTCCTACGGTCGGCCGTTGGAGCAAACACGCGCTGTTGTGCAGTGGCCGGGGGCGTGTCTTCCTCGACGCGGCCTGTGGAGGCAGAAGGTGCCGACTTCTTCTTGGGTGCAGCACACCTGTCGTTGAGCGTTGAGCGGTGCACTAGTGGCCGGAGGCGTGTCTTCCTCGACGCGGCATGTGGAGGCAGAAGGTGCCGACTTCCTAGTCTTGGGTGCAGCACACCTGTCGTCGAGCCCTGCGGCAAGAAGACTTGCATCGCTGCTTGAAGCTGAGGCGCTTAGAGATGCTTGCTGTCGGCTTTGCGTCTGCCTGCCGGGAAGTGGCTTCACAGGAGAGACCGTGAGGTCGATGGTGATGCGCGGCATTCTGCTTGACAACAGCAGAAGTTAGAATGTGGTGGAAGGGCACCAAAAGGGAAGAACGGACGCAATATATACCCACCTAAACGCCAAATATCTGTAGGCCAACCGTCATTGCGACCTGTCATTTGTCAGATTAAGGTACAGTATCGCGGACTTGTCCCAGAAATAACACCACGCCAAAAAGAACGTCAACCGACTCCTGACACCATTGAAAACCATGTATTGTAAGAGTTGCACTAGGCCGGACAACAAATAACACCACGGCAAATTTTGCTCCGAAATGCAAAAGCGCAGTGACACGTTCGTACGTATCCACAAAGTTGCCGATAGTATCGCGAAATGGCGGGAACGTATCAGACTAACAGCACCGCGAAAAATTGCCGCCATGTCGATCAGCACAAGCTATTGCTACTTCTGGTCACTGTACATTCTAGCAGGCGCGGGACTTCGCAGATCTTGATGTTCAGTTCAGTTCAAGGCGTGTTCAGTTCTGTTCAGTTTGCATCCTCCGATCATTTCGTTTCAAATCCTTTTTTGGTGTTAAGGGATTTGGTGTTAAAAATGGGCCAATCGGCGCAACGAGCGCAACGAGACTGAATTGTGGGGTTTCTAGTAGTAACAAACGATATTACAATAAACCCGAGAGAATCTATGGGGATTTGGTGTTATTTGGCGGTTTCGTGGTGTTAAAAGTTAACACCAAAGCCCGCTGGGGAATACATTGGCCGGGCTACACTTGGGTTAAGATGATTACCCTGGCGGTAGACCACCCTCTCGTGGACCGCAGGGCCACTGATGTACAACACCTTTTGATGCATAGGGCGATAGGGGTCTGTGCTACGCTCCACGAGCGTTTTGGTCATGATGCATCATGCCTGTGCACGCACCCTAGTGAAACCATTGAGCACAGGTTTCTTTATTGTAATCTCCCTGGGGTTTGGACGTGGCTCATTAACATCTGGGCCGCATGGACGGCATCGCCACCCACTCTCCCAATCAGCGTGCGTACCATCATTTTCGGTATTGCTGGCACACCAGGGACCGAGCTTTCAGTTTCCCAAGCAGAATGGATATGGCTACGCACTACTATGCTATACGCGATATGGACCATACGCAACGAGACCGTCTTTAAGGTCCGCGAGGAGTATACCCGCGGCGGCGTAGTCCGGCGCTTTATATACCTATGGAATGCGGCTATGCGCCGCTACTGGCTGTTAGCTCAGGAACAACACAGGGTGTGGGACCCAGGGCCCAATAACGACAAGCCCAGCCCGCTCCAGCTTTTTCATGATCTACTGGGCCGTAATCAGGTATTCACCAGTATGCCTCATGGCGACATTACTCAGGTCCAATGGCTTCCCTGGTCTAATAACGCGCCCTATTAGCCTTTCACCTGTCACCGCCACACGTGTGTGTGCCCACCTTCATTAGGATTCGCTGATACTCATTTCCCCTCTCACCTCTTTGGTCCATAATTGGCTAATAAAATATACCCATTTCCCCGAAAAAAAAAAGTTAACACCAAAAGGACAATTTCTCCGGTTTTCCCGCCAATTATTCCTTTTTAACTTTTAACTCCGAAAAAAAAATAACAGGGGTCCGTGGCCAAGCCCGTCTGGAGTTATTTTTTATCTCCGATGAGTTAAGGGGAGGGGACATGCCTAAAGGGCACTTTTCTGGAAACCATACCTATGCATGTGCAAAAAATCCAATGATGATTGGGGACCATAAATATGATTTAAAAAAAAATTTCCAGCCACTTGAGGGGGGTACTAGCCCCCACCATACACCGGTAACGCGCTAAAAATAGAAAAAGACGCTATTTTAGTCACATTTTCCCTAGGACAATGGGCAAACATATTGGGACCAAATCATATATTCCCGCATAGTTCCCCCACTTTTGAGAAATTCTACCTAATTGGGACCAAGAAATAAGAATGTTTACTCACGTTGATGGATTTCCCGCAAAACAGGTACTTTTTTAATCCAAAAAAAAAAAATCAAATCATTAACACATCATATCATGCTCCACCATATATTCCCAAATATTACAGGTGGGGGGACATGCAGCCCCAAATTTTCAGGTCATTCTGACGAGCGCAGCTCTAGTTGATGGATTTCCTAGGTAGCCACCTGTGACGAAGCTAAGGGAGGTTTTTTAGTGTATCTTACACCATAAACACCCCTTTATCCATCCAAACCATGCAAAAACTGGCCAAACCACATGCTGCCAACCTCTGCACATACGGTACCTCCTATGTTCAAGGCTTGACGCCATTCTGACAAGAACTGCCCAAGTTACAACCATTCCAAGACGGCCACCCATGTAGACTCTACAAGGAAATTAGAGTAACCATTCAGCCACACTAGCACCTCCTTCTTCATCAAGGACATCTGCAAACTGACCCAAGCACACATAATTAACTCTTGCACGCTGACGGCAACGCATGCTCAACGTGGGGGGTCATTGTGACAAGAACTACTCAAGTTGATGGGTTTCCTATATGACCACCTGACAAGGCGCCAAGGACCACTCAGTAAGTCAGTAACCCCACAGTGCCACTTCATATGCCATCCAACATGCACCAAAACCATGCTGAGTATGTTTACAATGTACGAAGGGGTGGCCACGCACCTCATATGTCTTCATCATCCCTCCAGCATGGCCAGCCTTGTAAATATGTTCATAGCCTTGACGATGGTAGCCCTAATATGCCTAAGCAGCATTTCCTATGTTTCTCCTAGGTTAGAGTGTAAGGTTGATGACAACCAAGCTAATCAACTCAACAACACCTCCTAAACTGTCCTCCCCGGCATGGATGACAAACTGGGACTATGGAGGGCAAGGAACCAAGTAGGAACATGGTATATATAGCTTGCATGCAGTCATGCATGTCAACCATGGTTGGCTCAGCACATTGTAGTCTTGTCACATCATCATAACATAGGAAAGCTCAAACAACCATTGGTACAAGCTATCTACATGCAGTCACACAAATGCAATATCTCCAACATCATCATCACTAAATCACTTCCATCCCTGCACGATAAAATGCAAAGAAACCATTGGCGGCCCTTCAGCGCATGAGCGCTGTGATGCCGCTGCGAAGAGAGGGTGCGTCACTCTCACACAACAAGAAGCGTCCATACGCACAACATCCTTGCCGGAACACGTTTTATGAAATGCCTTATACCTTCCCGAAGAGCTATAGGCTGCGACTGAAGCGGCCCTGATCACGACATCAACGAAAACAATCTAAAGCTGCCAGGTATTCGACAGCACAACGGCAAGCGACGGCGAGATAGCTGGCGGAAACTGCCCAAAAAGAACGCAAAAAACCTCGAACGATGAGCTCATAGAAGAAAGCACTGATCGCAGATAACATTCGCGACAAATCTGTACCTCGCCCTCGTAAATCCCTCGCCCAGGCGCGCAACAACCGCCGTTCTTCCATGGACAGGTCAGACACGCACTGCGTAGGTCTGAACAATTACTTACCGATAATGGCCGAAAATCTGGCAAAAAGCACCAGCTCGGTTTAGAATTCGATGCAAAGGGTATTAACGCCTGCTTCACGGTCAAAACAACCCTAAAAACCGCGATTTTACCGCCGCTATCATGAATTCTATTTTATTCCGCGCGACTAAAAAATTCAGATTACCCCCATGCCGATGGCATAAAAAAACAACAGCGATATTGTAAATCAGCTGATGTCCGCCACAAACTAACATCATAAACTCATCGTCTTTTAGATTCGAGTAAAATTTTTGCATTTCGCCTGCCCTAGTGTGGTAGTTTCGCCTGAACGCAGTCGCCATGGCCACTTCCGCAAGGGGTGCGCGCACCGTGCACGTGAAATTTATGACCTTCGGTTCCGGCGCGAATTTTTTGGCGCCAAAAAATTCGGGCATGTCCCGTCCCCTTAAACCCGCAAGTTATTTTTCACCGTTGGATGAAAACCGGCCCTCAATCTCACCGTCCATTGTTTCCCGCCACTTTTAACTCCGCGAAGTTAAATCCCGTATAGACCGGGCCTTAAGGCGTGAACCCAACTTAAGGCGTGAATGATTCTACTAAAACATACTATTCTAAACTACTTTAAACTTGGAGTGCCGAAACCCTATTTGACCCAACTTAAGGCGTGAACACAACTTAAGCCAACCCAACTTAAGTGGAAATTATTAGAATTTCAAGTAGAGTCATTCACGCCTTGACTGGTTGGGTTGATCCCTCAAAAACCTCGAACCCAACTTAAGGCGTGAATGACTGTCACTGTACGTCCTCATAGGCGATCTCTCCCCTCGACTCTCAACTCTCAAGGGTACTTTATGGGAACTTTTTATTAACCAATGGGAATATCGTTAGGTAAAGGGTACCCATGTGTAGTTGACGTATCGACCAGCTGGTTGTCCAGTACCATGCGTCTGCCCGACTTTTCGATACTGCGAAAGCGCAGCATCACAGATAGACAACAGTAGTATACAGACACTCGTCGTGTGTCGTGGATGTTGTTGTTGTTGCCCACGCCGCACATGGGCAGCAGAGTCTGAGCTGCCCATGCCGCGGCTTGGGACACAACGACAACATTGCGCGCAATTTGGATGTTTGAATGCCGTTCCAGCTGTCAAGTCCTTGGCAGCAATCTAGAGTATGTACTGTTGTCTATCCACTGTAGATGGCCACTATAGATTCTCTGCTGCCCATGTGCGGCGTGGGACACAACAACAACAACAACAACTGTTGTCTATCGACCACTGTAGATTCTCTGCTGCCCATGTGCGGCGTGGGACACAACAACAACAACTTGTCTATCCCTAAGCGGAACCGCCCACACTTGTCTATCCCTGCTGAAGCGGGCTCTGAAGTCTGAAGCGGGCTCTGAAGTCTGAGCCCAGAGCCAACGTCCAAGTGATCTTTTGCTGGCAGACCTGAAGGGTATGCTGAAATTTCGATACAGGCTGGTTAGGCTATAGTGACCCTTTTAGTGTCAGCATGATTTCCTGGACTATAGTGACCGAATCTCGAGATTCTGAAAACACATCTCCTAGGCAGTTTTTCATGACGGATGCAACTGCTGAAGGGGCTGTCAGAAAAAATTATATCTACTAGTAGTTGTAGCAGCTTTTACTCAACAAATCAGATTTCTGCAAGGAACATACGGATTTCTCCCTGACAAGCCGGTATATTTTGCGGCCGCCCTCTCAGCAGTTGAATCTAGCATGAAAAACTGCTTGGCAAAAGTGGTCTCGGATCCTTGAGATTCCAAGTAGATTGTTCAGGAAGTCAAGTTATGTCCAGCTTTACACTACAATACGCTTCCGCGGACACCTTTTTCAGCGGGGAAAGTGCCCCCGGGCTTCCGGGGCAAATTCAGCAAGCGCTGCGGAACTTAGATACTAAAATTTCGTTTTTGGTTCGTACCGTACAGCCAATCATTTTGCGCCCGGATCAAATTGTGATCTGGGCACTGAACACAAAAATTTCAGCGGAACGTACGAAAAACCAACGCAACTACAGAAAATTTTCAGTGACGAAACTGTAGTACCGTGTACCAAGCAAAGTATAGTAGGACTTCGCTAAAATCACGTTCGGAATTTTTCCCCGCAAGATTCCCCCGCAAGATTCCCCCGCACGATTCCCCCCGCTAGGTTCAGGCTCCAGTCGATGCTCGCCAAATGGCGCAAAAAAAGAAACATATGTTAAAATCAACGGTGCAAATCCTCGTTACCGCTCGGGTAACATTCCCACTCATTTCGCGTCTCCTACGAACCGTATTGTAGTGGTTCATTGGCTGTAACTGCCAGCTATATCCTTACTTTGTGAATAACTGCTAGATTCATGGGAATCTTGTCCTTGTCCCGCAGGAACTTATTTCTTATTTCTGATTTCTGATTTGATGAATATTTTTCCAGATTTTTTTGACCTGCCACACTATTGGCTGGAGCTGTGGGCTTGTCTCCATGTTAACTTAAGCAGGGGAAGCACAATATGCTTGTTTAGCCCTAGTTTGGTCAGCAAAAGTGGCATTTTCTCAACGTAGATGTTTTAAAAATATTTTCCCATGAATTTTGATATATTTTGCGGTATTTTTGGAAAAGTATTTCAAAAGTTAAGGCCACCTGACACAATTTTGACCCTTTTGGCCTAACCAGCCTGTACTGCGAACGCGGGGCTTCACAGATACTGTATAATCGTTCTCAAGATACGGGTTGCTTTAGATGGCTTGTCAGGAGACTGTCAGCTGACCTATTTTCAATTGTCATCGCGAGATGTCGACTTCTAGCGTACAATGGCGCTTTTGGACGCCAATCTTGCTGTCAGTTGCGTCACGCCCGTACTGCTGATTCCAATTCCTTGGCAGCAATTGTCTATCCCTGGTCCGTTGTCTATCCCTGGACGTATCGACAAGCTGGTCGATACGTGGTACCCCTTCACATAACGATATTCCTATTGGTTAATAAAAGTGTCGGAAACTGTCTATCCCTGGTCCATCCAGGGTCTATCGACTAATTTGAACCCATCACTAGATTTATCCCAGATTGTAAGCTTCACTTTTTCGCTCCCGTAAATCTGGCCAAGTAAAGTTGGGATCTATTTGTTATCTCGATGCTTGCGCACCGTTTATATTGAATGACCATATCTATCAAGTAACGTGCGTGCATAGATTTCAGCCTTTCTAACGTCGCCGACAAGAACAGGACATACTATGAGTCAGCAACGTCAGAAGTAACGTGCGTGCATAGATTTCAGCCTTTCTACGTCGCCGACAAGAACAGGACATACTATGTCAGCAACGTCGGAAGGCGAAAGTGGTAAGGTCGACTACCAAACCACTACACTTCAAGTCGACTGGCGGACTCGCAAACGTGCATCAAAGGCAAGCCCGCCATTTCGCCCCAATTCCTATTAGATTATCTCCGAACCAGTCGCGTTCTGAGCTGTTGGGTTCTCGCTCCCGTGTTTTGAAAGCCACCGAGATTGCCTTGACGTCAACCTGCCTGGTCAGGATATTGTGCAGGCTTCGTCGGATTTTGCGGATGCGCCTGCTCCATTTCCTCTACAACTCATCCGCCTTGCCGGCGGACGACGACGCGAAATGCACGATTGGGTCGAGCCGCAGGGAGCTGACGTTAGTTCGGTTCTTTACGCAGCTGCTATCATGGAGCGCTGGCCGGAGCGAAGCGGAGTGTTCTGGAAAGGTACGCCCGAATTCTCGTGTTTAGTTACCTTGCCACTGAATGCTGGCCCATTTTAATTGTTGGCATGTTCATCTAGGACCAGACATCTAGCTTTCCTCTCATCCTGAAATGTGCCCCTTTTGCATGATGTGCCCCGGGCGTTTGGTTAAAGCAGACATGCGGCACAGACGGCTCCGCACCCGACCAAGATACTCCCAGGCAGTGCCCCGATGCCTTTCCCCTTGCGGAAGTGGACCCGAGTCGTCCTGCGACGCCCGCAGCTTTCGAGACAAAGAAACGCTTGCAAGCGCCACAGCTAGTTGACATCGAGCACTTATTGAAGGCGGTGGATGGGATGAACCTGCCGGCCGCGGCGTCTACGGCAATTGGGGATGCAGTCCGGGAAAGCGTTGTTGTGGCCATGGCGGCAGCTGGCGCTTCCGACAGCGGACACGTCACCAGTTGTGACGAGCATTCCTGCCACTGCGACGCGGCGGAGGATCCACGGCAGCCTGGAACCCAGCTGATAAAGCTCAACTCAAACCTGGCCGAAGACCCAGAGATCGCCCAGTGGCTAGAGACCACACTAGGCGTCCGCAGTTAGTTGATTCACCCCGTTGTGTCGGACCGGCCTTGCGTGCCGGCTAATTCTGCGCCCTGGCCCCCCCAGGAGGACCTCTGGGTCCCAGGGTATCACCTTCCCAAGCTCCTCGGGGTTGCAACCC